>PNEQ01063791.1:0-44468 GCA_003012365.1 Medauroidea extradentata | reverse complement strand
ATTCTGCCATTTGGCCGTGGTTTGCCGTCGGCCACGACTGACGAGGCAAGACCGGCGGTGTTTCCGATGTGGAAATACCAGCCACTTTCGTTCAGACTGTCCTGCGGAAAATGGGCGTGGCCCGCCCGCGTAATCCCGGCGCGAAGGATTAAGAGGCCTCGTAGGGAAGCAGTTAAAATATGTTTTTGTGGGGGTTGAGTGGAGGAGCGAAGTGCGTATGGGTTTAGTGGATACTGACTCATCTCACCCGTATGTTAAGTCGACATTCCTGAGTTATTTAAGAGAGAGACATCCCTCTGTTGTTAAGGGAGAGGCACATGACAGTGAAGCAGTCGTGTGTTTGGGCGATGGGCGGGTGGTAAAGTGTACCCGTGGGGTGATACTCCACTTTAAGATTGGCCGTTTTTCGTGTACCCGGCTGTTTTGGGTGTTTGATCATTTGTATGCCAAGCTAATTATGGGGTTAGATTATCTTTCAGAGGCAAGGGCTGTGATAGATGCTGGGCGTGGTACATTGATCTTTGCGTTTGCCCCTGAAGTGAAAGTTCGCCTGAGATCAAGGCGCAGGACTGTATTCCCGGGGCATGGTTTTGGCCTGTTGACACGCGAAGATGCGCGTAGTCGAATTGAAGCGATGATTGGCGAGTTCGCTGATGTAATTAGCCCTAAGATTGGATGTTGTGACGTATTACCGTATAGGTTCACTGTCAGCAGTGATGTCCCTATTCGGCAACGACATATTAATTATGCCCCGCCCAAGCTTCAAATTTTTAGAGACATAGTGGATAAGTTGCTTAAGGAGGGTGTAATATCACCATCTAAATCTGAGTATGCGAGCCAGGCCTTTCTTGTGAAGAAAGGGAGTGGCAGGGGTTATCGCGTTGTTACGAATATGACTGCTGTCAATAAATTGATTAGGATGGACCCGTTTCCCATGCCGATGGTTGAGACCGCCTTGCAACATCTGGGAAAGGCGAAAGTATTCTCATTGCTAGACTTAAACCATAGTTTTCACCAGTGCTTAATTCACCCAGAAAGTCGTAGGTTTACCTCCTTTTGCACACCCTGGGCCCAGTACGAATTTAATCGTGTACCAATGGGAGCATGCTTCGGAACCCAAGTCCTATCTAGAGTCTTGGATCATGTGTTAGCAGAACTTAAATATAAATATGTATTTAACTATCTTGATGACATCGTGATTTACAGTGAATCTGTTGAGGAGCATGTCGAGCATGTGAGGGAGGTTTTGCAGCGATTGAGGGAGGCTAAGTTGACAGTGAATCCCCTCACGGTGACTTGGTGTTCGGATTCCATCCCCTTTTTGGGTTATGTAATTTCTAGAGGGCAGCTGAGAATGAATCCCGTGAAGGTTGAACCTATTGTTAATTTTCCTCACCCTATTTCTATGAAGGGGGTCTCTAAATTTGTGGGTATGATGGGATATTACTCCAGGTTCATTCCTAGGTTTGCAGAGTTGGCAGCCCCATTGAATCTATTGAAGAGAAAGGACCAACCGTTTGTTTGGGGTGTTGATCAGGAGCCAGCATTCAAAAGCTTGAAGAGATCTCTCGCATCAAGCCCTGTTTTACATCTTGCGAATTTTGAAGCCCGATTTGTGTTGCATGTCGAGGCTTCATCAGAGGCGCTGGGGGCGGCGTTGGATCAGCTGCGTGATGGGGTTATTGTCCCTGTAGCTTTTGCAAGTCGCCTCATGTCAAACGCAGAAAGAAAACATAGTGTGTAAGAAAAGGAGGCTTTGGCTTGTGTTTTTGGGACGTCCAGGTTCTCTATTATTTGGACACTATAGAGTTTGATCTGTTTTCGGACAACCAGGCTATAACTTGGTTATTGTCCCATTCCCAAGAGTTCGGGAAACTTGACCGTTGGGCGCATCGTCTGACTCGATTCCGTTTCCAGGTTAACCATATTCCCAGAAGCGAAAGAGACAATGTTGTTGCCGATACTTTGTTGAGAATGTTTGCAGCTGAAGATTTTGCACCTGATACTGAGGAGGAACTTATTTCCTTGTGTAATGCCTTTGCTTGTGCTCCAAATTTCTATGAGAGACTTAGGGCTGCTCAAGAACAGGATGAGGAATGTTGTGAACTGGAGCGTCGGATTGCCTTGGGGGAAGAGTCGAAGTACCGACTAAAAGACGGTTTGCTTTGTTTTGTTGGGAGAGGTTGGCGTCGGTGTCTAGTGGTTGTCCCGGAAATTTATAGGTCGGAAATTCTCACCTATTATCATGCCTCAGCATTTGGTGTGCATTCAGGTAGGGAAGGAACATATCAAAAGATTGCATCTCGGTTCTTTTCTGGGTAGGAATGAGGAAAGATGAGAAGAATTTTGTAGTGAAGTGTCACGACTGTAACAGAGCAAAGCCATCTCAGAACTCTCGTGTCGGATTATATACTGTGGAGGAAGTCTCCTTTCCTTTGCCTGGGAGGCAGTTCATATTGACGTGTTTGGTCCACTAGTTCGTTCTCGGAAATTAAATGTGTGTCTTCTCATAGTTTTGGATGTATTTTCCAAATTTGTGTTTCTACTCCCTATGAGGAATATGACGGCCAAATTCATCGTACGACATCTGTCGGAAAAGGTGTGGAGCGTGGTTGGGGCTCCTGTTAACTTGGCCAGTGATAATGCTCCGTATTTTGGAGCTAGGGAATTTCGGGATATGTGCCACCGTTGGGCAATTAGGCACTATACAAGCAGCCCTTACTATCCTTGCAGCAATACCGTTGAGCGGTTTAACAGAAATTTAAAGATTGCCCTCACCGCGCTTTACAGTGCCAACCATGCATTGTGGGATGAAGATCTTGACCTCATAACCCTGGGGTTCAATTCCTCAATTCACGGGGTTACCAAGACCTCCCCTGCCAGAGTGTTTCTCGGCCGGGACCTCATCCATCCATTGCTTAATGTGTGGGGCTTCACTTCCCCGTCTCTTCCTTTGTCTGACGCTGAGCGCGAATTGTTGTCTAATGAGGTGGCTGGTCATCTCGTCGAAGCAAAGAGGCAGGTGCAAGAGCGGGTCAATATGGGTCAGGTTCCTGCTAACTTTGCAGTGGGGGACATGGTGTTTTGTCGGACCTACGTGCTGACCTCACGTGCCGCTATGACGACCAGTAAATTGCAGCCTCCCTTTGTGGGACCGTTGCGGGTGTGTCGATTACTAGGGCCTAATACCCTGCTTCTGCAAGACCCTGTTACAGGAAAAATCACGAGGAAGGCCCGCGTCAGTCACGTCAAGAAAGTTCCAGAAACCGATGACTAGGAGGACCTTCTCAACAGTGCCGCCAGGAGTGGGCGCCGCCCGAACATAGTTAAGCCGGCGGGTAGTGGGTGTAGTTCGGTCTATGTGTTATGCACTTCATTGGTGTTTGTGTAAGGTGGTAATGTTGTCGCCGGCATGTTTTGTGTTTGTGTGTGTTTTATGTTTGTCATCAGTATAATTGGAGTAGTGTATCGAATAGTGTAGTGCTAGTGATGTAAGTAGTTAATAACTAACATGGAATGAATGTGAGGATGAATGTGGAATGTTAGTTATTTTAGGATATTTAGTATTAGTGAGTTAAGATAGACTAAGTTTTATTTTAGAGCGCTCTAGGGTAAGGTAGATTAAGGTAATATCATTGTTACATTGTGTACGCGTATGCCATGAACAGTATTATTTGGCTGATTGTTTTGAATATTTTATATGTAATGTATCCACTGGGTGGTATATAATCAGCCTTGTGCATATTATATTTATATTCTAATTCTGGCCAGTGCACATTGAGTTGTTTTTGATTGTTTAAATTATATCTGGCTATTTTGTGGTATTGTTAATGGTTGTCATTATGCACGTATTATCTTTGTTATTGTGTGAACTTCATTGTTCTAGATTGGTTGTGAATTATTGTGTAAACTATTTTGGCTGTGATTTATTAAGTATTACATATTCATTGGTGATGTTATTTTAGTCGGCTCAGATGTAAATAAAAGGGGCTTACTTTGTTCTAAGTTGTTTGTCTCTGTTTCATGTTCCTCTGCTCATGTAGAGCGGTTTCCCTAACCTTTGGGGAGTGCTGGCAGTTGTCACCTTATGATGGTACCAGAGTGAGGCAAGCCTGGTCTGGTGTACATGTGGCAGTTCGGAGTGCTTGACCTCCCCTGATGGTCACTACTACTTTGGAGTGCCTAATACTCAGGTGGGAAGGTGGCCAATGTAGTCATCGTGCAAGATGGACTTGGTTTTGCTGTTACTCCGGCTGCTGGTTGCTGATCGGCTACCTCGCCCCCCCCCCTCCTGTTTCTACTTTGTGACAGACTGTTTGAAATCATCTTGGAAGAAGGAAGATTTGAGGGGGGAGTTGTGAAGGCCCCTAAATTCCCTGGTAGTTGGGCTGAACATGTCGGTGCTTGAGGCTGTGGGCCTTCGCCTCCGCTCGCCCCCGCCGCAGTGTTGGTGGCTGGTGATGTCAGCGTCTCCCCTTCCCTTCTCCACCCTTCGGTTCACCTCCCTTCCGTGGCTACGCACGCACCGCTCCCTCTTCCCCCGCGATCCTGAGTGGGTGTGGACGGGCCTGGCGTGCGCCAGGCTAGTGAGCGATGAAGCCTCGACCGTGACACACCCTCTCCTGAGCTTAGGTAAGCAACTGCAACTTTCTTGGGTCTTCATGCCTCCGGGTAGGTCCCTTCCTTCGCCGAATGTCTTTTCATACGTATCTTTTGAAGTGCCCTCTGTAAAATTGTATATTTGTTATGAATACATTGTCGTGTGACTTTCTGACTCCAGTTATTCTGTTGTTTGGGATAGATGTCCCTCCCTACCCTCGTTCCGACATGACTCCCCGGGAGTATTATATATTTGTGTATTTATATTTGTCGGGTTGGTTTCCTGAACGTTACAGTTGTGTCGCGGGGCTGCAGGCTAATTTTATAATAATGTAGTTTCTATTTCAATTTAACGCTGCTTAAGGCTTCAGTGTGTGCAGTATTTTCTTTCAAATTTTAAGTCTTTGTGAACTGGTGCTGCTATTTAATACAGACTTTTTCTAGTAAACCAGGTGCACCGTAATAGAACGAAAAGTCTGTACTCTAAATGTAAATGTAGTTTAAATAAACCGGGAACATTTTGGGAACTCAAGTTTCATTTCTGGACAAACACCTCTGAGTCAATTCATTGTAGAACAGTGTTAACTCTTCAGGATAAGCGACAATGATGCAGCAGAAGATCAGAGTAACTACAGTAGGTCAGCAGACCTCTGTTCATTTTTCAACATCTCTGTGTATGCCTGTCCTGGAAGATTGACGTGTTGTAAAGTAAATCTCGAAAAACATTTGCAAACTTAGCTTTGAATTGGAGTGCACTTCCTTGATTTTATACGTTTAAGCAATGTAGCATGTTGACTTTTTAGCTATTGTGTGTCCTAGAAAATGTTTGACCGGAAGCACAATTCTGAAACTATCATACTGTAGACGAGTGTTGTCGCTTTAATTTTAAGTGTGTGTGATGAATGGATAATCCTTGGTTCAAGTCCTATAGGGGTTTGAATCATTCAAACATTGCAAAACCTACCTGGTTTTATGTCTCACAATTTAAATTATATTTGTTATATAGTAAATTTTTGTTACGTAGTAAAATAGAACATGAAACATATTTCTCTTTATTGTACATTGTTAATGTTGTATTTCTTATGCATTAGTGCTTGAAAAATATTTGTAAGGTTTACTCATATTAAGTTTGTTTGTAGAGATGGGTCAAGCAATTTTTTTTTTATTGTAATTCCGATATTGATTCTTTCATTGATTCTCAAATCTGATTTTTTTTATTATTAATTAATTAACTTATTTAAATATTGCTCACATAACTTCAATACGTAATACACTTACCTACTTCACACACAAGTACAAAAATTAATTTAACATACATATTGTATTAATAAATTTGCTTTATTACTTAAGTATAGAATAATATACTATCATATTTGCACCCCAGAACAAAAAAAAAAACAAGTAGCCAGTTGCTGAAGGGCATGCAGCAAAATGTAAGCACTAGATTTGGAACAAAAGTTTATCGTACTTCTGACGGTAATGCCTAGTGCACGAAAATTCGGTGGCTACAGCTGTCTTGCTCAAGGGCATGAGGAAACTTCACTCGCTTGACTTGGAAGTAAAGTTTGTGGCATCTGAGATAACTGATACCGCAAAAATTGAATGACAATAAAAAAAATCTTCGGTAACGAGGACATGTTATCTATATAAAGAGTGAAGAATAAATTTCAGCATTCTAGTTTAGAGATACAAGCCGTTTAAATGTTGACTGTTTATTTATTAAGTTTACATAAAGTTTACTTTTAATCTTTTACAGTTTGTGCAGTGCAACGTTACAGAAATGGAAAAAATTTTCTGCGTGAAAGAAAAATAAAGAGATGAAAAAAGTGTACTTATCTTGTGATGCAAAGCATTTAATAAGTGAAGGGGGGTTATCTTTTTTTAAGTGAAAAGACTATACACTGCACTTCCTGCATGGTTGTAAAAAGATCCTGCTGGGTGTCCACTGATATTCAGTTTTGGAATTCCCTGACTTTTCCCTGTTTTCCAGGTAATATCTGTTAATTTTTCCTGACCTATTATCAGCAAAACTGGTACTATTTAAAGCCTGCGTCGGCCAAATGGCTTGTGTGATCACTTCACAGTAACCGGTCACTTCTGTATTTTGCTTGAGAAAATAGTGCTGGGACTTTTGGTAAGATTTTTCACGGATATTTCTTATCTTAATCCTGGTTATTCCCAACTTCCTTCACCCTCACCGGTGCTCAAGACCCAAAATGTTAAAAGCTGCCCTAACTTCTTGGCTGAATTGGTATCTTTGATTCCATAATTTTACATCAACACAGTACATTTGAAATAAATAGCTTTAATGGAACAACATTAAAAGAATTGGATACATGCTTTTAAATCACAGACTACATACTAAGCGACTCAATAAGTTGAATAAAATAAGAAAAACAATTTTATATCAAAAAAATTAAATTAGATTTCCCAGCAGTGAATGTAATCAGAAGCGCTTACAAATCGATTTACTGTGATAACTACATTATAATAATTTAATTATTCAGTACTACAAAAATGTTTATTCTGGGCTGTTTTGTATCATTTTTCCCTGACCCAAATGAAAATTCCCTGATATTTCCCTGACTTTTCACTGTAAGATGAAATTCCCTGACTTTCCCCTGTTTTCCAGGTTTTCCCTGTCGGTGGACACCCTGTGACCTGCTTCTGTGAGGGAAGGACGACGGTTATTGTAGCTGACCATTCTCAAGTTCCGTGTCTTGAGTGTCATACCTGAAGAGCAGACTGGCAGATTCCACAAAATAAAAGTGTGTGTGTTTCCTCTTTTAACTGCCAAACTTTCTCCCCTTCCCCCGTAATCCCTAATACACACACTCACACAAAGAACCACTGCCAGCTTTCAGAAACAAAATATGTAAATGTAACTGCTGTGTGCTGTGCACATAAAAAAAAAGTACCGGTAAGACAGTAAAATAATCTTCACACTCAATTTTTTTTAAGAGACATAGATACTGCATTGTATTACCACTCTGACATCTGTCATTTTTTGCAGTAAATGATAACATCTCAAAATTATAACATGATGACTACCAATTCTATTTCTATTCCAGAAATGAAACAATTTCAATCCAGATACTAAGAATAGCTGATTCTTAAAAATCAAAGAATCAGTTCGATGCACTCCAACATTTTGAACAATGTTTTCCATTATTTTGGAAAGCAATTAGATACATTTAATAATACTGTACTTTAATTTTTTTATATTTTGACTTCCAGCGTGCAGAGTTTTATTTCATGCTCATTTGGGCAAATGTTTTTATTCTGAATAATACTTTTGTTTACCGTTGTGCTCGTCACCAATTTGATTCAGTTTAGCTGTTACTGTCCATAACTATGAAGTTGACCACAGTAATTGGTACAGCATCCTGCAAAGTAGCACATTCCAACTGATGCATGAAGCACTGTATCTACATCTTTATCTAGTTTCCGCCATGCTGTGTACATATACTTGTTCAGATACCAGATCATGCAAGAACGAAACACGGAGGATCTAAGTGCACCTGCTGGCACGCTGCACTCTAGTTATTCATTATGCATGGAAAGTAGTAATTTATACAATCTCTAGGGCATCATTTCGCTCTCAAGATTTATAAGATAAGGTGAAGTAAGTGAATTTTATGTCTCGTCAACAGCAAGATCATTAGAGACAGTGAATGGCAGGAGTTGGAAGAGGAGTTGGCCATGGCCTTTGTTTAGGGACCATCACAGCATTCGTCTGGAGCGATTTCAGGAAACCATGGAAAACCAAAATCAGGATGGCCAGAGCAGAGGATTGAACCCGGGTCCTCCCGAATGAAAGTCCAACATGTTACTGCTGCGCCACCATGCTCGGACAAGATTTATAATGTTTAGTAATACGCATATTATATTTATTTATACATAAAATTGTATTTTAAGCCAGTGACTGTTTTATGTTAACTTTAAGAAAACCAAACTGAATTTTTTTTTTTTGGGAGGTTGGTTAGAGGTCAAAATTAATACCTCTGATTTAGCGACCTAATTATAAGGCACTATGCGATGTTGTTAGATAGAGGGTTTACTGTATCACTAGAGGGTGCTGGCTGATGTTAGAAACACATACAGTAGAACCACATACCACAGAAACACAGAAGATAGAATGTTCTAAGCAATGTCGGTGCTTTGTTACGCGTTTCTAAAATATAAAAATTCATAGATGTGTGTTTCTAGTATATTACTGTACATAAGCACTGTGTTTTTGTGGTACTTTTGTTCTAACATCTGTGATTCTATAGTATGAGTATTGTAACATCTGCACTTATTACCTACGATGTTCCTGTCATCTGTGTTTCTAACAAATGTTTGCTCTAAATTATGTCTTTCTACCCAGTGATTGTTCTAACATATGAAATTTCTAAGTTATGTGACTATGGTTGTTTTTTCTATTGTATGACAGTTCTAGGTTGTGAGATTTAAACATTTGTGTGGTTCCCGTTGGTGAAATCCTGAACTAATTCTTTCCCTCTCTCTGTGAAAATTGTCAACTGGATGCTCGCTAATCGTAAACATAACAGTGAGCTGACAACAGCAGGATACTTTGCTTTATGTTTATGTACAGAAAGTTAAAATTGTGTGTTACGTATGCACTTACATAGGTTGTTAAAACAGTTCACAAATAATGTTTGTGATAATGTGATGTAAACTGTTTTTATTGTTTTGCCATTACTTTCAAATGTTAGTTGACTTACTTACTCTGTGATATCTAGGGCTACTTCCAATATTTTTTACATCTATTAAATAGTACACATAAATATAGCCTGGCTGACCGGGAATTACTTGCTTCTGCTCAACATTTTGATCCTACTGGCCCGGATAAATGCATATTAGGAATTCTTAAATATATGAGATATTAATGAAATGAAGAGGCAGCTAGACTATCAGTATGTATAAAAGACAGAAGCACAACGTTTTGGTACTTGACAGCTACACACAAAAATATAGGACGATACATAATCGTGGAAGCGTGTATCGCTATGTTTTGCTGCTTAGAGCAGCTTCTACGGGCGAAGAGACACGAGAGAAATAACATCCATTACAGATTTTAACACTCGTACAAGTGAATTCGGGCAAAGTGATCAGTAAGATTTCTACAAACAGGACTTGGTCCATTTGTTTGCAAATACATTTACTTGGGTAAAACATAGCGTTCAATTCTATCCAGATATGCGTAAAAAGTTCAAAACCATGCACAATATGGCTGTAAGAACGCGAGTATTACAACACGTTACCTTTAATTTTTTATTATCCCAAGCTGACAAGCAAGAGAAATGTATACATCAATCACTGAAGACCCGTCAAGAACAGAACTTTCAGAGATAATTGTGGAGGAGGTAATAAATAAAAGAAATGAACTGGTTACAAACTTCTACACGCTTTTTGAAAATCTCCCACACTAGGACATAGTTTGCGGCCTATGAAGTAATGTTTCAAGAATTTAAGAAAGTTTACAATAAACTCCAACAACATGTAAGTACTTCAGGGACTGAGAATAATGCAACATATAGAGCATAGAAATATAGACATATAGAAACGAAATGCCACAATCAACAGGGGGTCGATTGAGTTGTTACGAGATTATTTCGAACTGCCGAATTTCACTTACTAAACTTCGAAACCTTTATCTCACTATGGCAGAATGGTATTCTTGAGTTGAAATTCCAAATTGCGGAATCTTAGTGCGAGATCTTCCTCAGTTTCGAACTTCCGGTTACACTCCCGCGGCAGAAATCTGCGAGGGAAAAGAACGCTGTACATGTATGATGCACTGAACGCACCCTCTGGAGGAAAAAAATTGTTTGTTCTGTGGTTGCGCACAATATTCGCACGCGTATAAACAGAATTATGAAGAAAATATATATAATTAACAAACAACGTGCTTTGTAATGTAATATTATTGCGTACAAGTAGTTACAAAGTCTTTATCAAGAGACATTTAATTCGCAAGTCATTTTATTAGAAATTCAGGACGGTGCTGCCATCTTGCAGCTCTTTTACGAACACAACGACGTTGCCTTTTTTTAACGAGCACGGCTGTTTGCAAAGCTTAAATTTGCTACGCAAGATTGTTTTTGTATTGCACACTTCTCGTAGGTACTGAAATTTAGTCACCACAACAGGAGAGATAACTAAGAGTTGGTTTATTGGTTATTTCTTGAGCGGAATTTTCCATACAAAATTTGGGTTAGTAAAATCACAGTAGGTCTACATAGTACGGAACTTCGAATAATTACGTTACAACGATTAAAAAATATTTAAATTCGTTGATAAAATTGCAAATGAGTAAAGAATTTGCTACATAAAAAAACGATAAGAAAGTGAAGCGACTCGAACCTATTTTCTAAAATACTCCTCAGAGCATCTAGCCAAGTGCCATTACCACTATGCTATTGTATCACTCATACTTTGGTTTTAATTATACATATAATACTTTTCTATGCATACATGTATCGTTAAATGCATGTTTCATGATAAAATTAATTATCTGTTGCGATCGTGTATTATAAAATAAACAAGCAAAGTATTAACATAATTGAAAATACGCGCGGGCACTCTGCAGTACTTAATTGCTTTATTTTGTCTATTTGAAAGAGTGAGGTTGTAAAAATACGCGGTAAAAGTGTCACGGCTGCCGTCTTCAAGGCGTTGCGGAATCGCATCTCACGACCCCAAGAACATTTGAGATTTTTCCGCTTGGAATAATTTCATTTCTAAGTTATTTTCACTCAAGAATAGCAAAATGGAATCCATTTCGAAATTCCGAGCAAATTCGCACTGAAATAATCTTGCATCATTTCAAGAATTGGCTCCCAGTTCTGCCAACATTGCAGTTACCTGCATTCACAGGAAATCATACTGAATGAGCAGGTTTGGCAGATTTGTTCAATTCAATTTCAATACTGCGAAAGCCTTAGATTTCCCACTGCATAAGTGAGATTATTTTTTGTTAAATATTCTGCTAGAAAAACTGGATCTTCCCATGTGACACGACTTAGAAATGTACCAAGATGAGACGGAGCATTACAGTCGTCATTCACAACTGATGTCTATGTTAAGTTCCTGGGAATAAAAAGTTTTCACTCAAGTGTAAGCATATTAAGAATAGGGCAGCTATCAGTACCACAAGCAAACGGAACTTTCCGAGGATTTCAGTATTACTACCAAAGCCCTGATTATTAACAAAATAAAAAAAAAAAATACGTCATTTGTACATATAGCAACAGCCTTGTACTTCTAAAAAATTTTCCGTTAGCAAATTCAAACTTTGTCACACCTGGTGCAATAGACATGCTTTTTGTTGCAGATGTGGTCGCACAACTCATGGCAGGTGAGAAGATTGTTGGACAACCACGTGCCGTCCACACAGAATATAGATGGTTTCTTGCTGGAAGGGCACCATGTGTACAATTTAACTCAAGAGTCAACTTCCCTCCTAGTACATTCAGATAACAGTTTTGACAATGCATTGCAGAGGTTAAGGGGCATTAAGGAAGTCCCAAAAAAATGTTTCAGTTCCATTGGAGACCAAGAGTGTGAGTAAAATTTTGTATCTACACACAATGACACAGGAAGGCTTCCTTTTAAAACGTAACAGCGACATCATTGTGGAGAACTTACGCCGCACAGCACTCAAATGACTTATGGTGTGAGACGCGAGACGAAAAATAAGACACAAGATGTTAACTCTCTGTGCTCAATATCATAGGCATCACTCTTTAAAGACTCTCTACGTGCCAAAACTTTTACGGTTTTCAGCATTGTTGCTAATTTGACTGTACCAACAAAAACACATCGAACAACTGTATGGTATAAAGATTGAAAGAAAATATTATAGTTCAAGCTTGAACCAATTCAAGGTATGGTATCTGCCTGGTTGCATCTGTAACCACACCAGATGAAACCAGTCAATTCTGAAGCTCCACTAGATTTAATTCACATATCATCTACACGGATCGTTGCCATGGGTCACTGCATGCTCACTACCAAACATGCAGATACCAACAATCTGACAACAGATGAACTAAGTGACGCTTTAAGGTTTCTGGTGAGAGGATATCAAGCTATTAGCTTTAAGGAAAAGTTATTAACACTCCAAAAGAGAACGTGTGTCCCAAAAACTTCAAAATAATTATTGCCATTTCTTGATTCATAAGGAGTTGTCAGGGTGGGCAGAAGATTACATTATTCATCACTAGCACATTACCATCATTCAAACAGAAGACTGTTAGGGTGTTAGCAATACATCCAGGACAGTATGGCACAACAGTGTAGTTAATTTAGGACACCATTGACATAAAGAATGTGGCACACAGATCGTAAGTTTCATAAACAGTTAATGAAAAAAAATCGAAAAATTTTCATTTTCAGTGGGCAGTGTGTTTGTGATAATTTGATGCAAGTGATTGTTTTCCAATGTTTGTTGACTCATTCCGAGACATCCATGTCCATTTCCATTTTTTTTTGTCTATAACATTTTCCTGACTATAAACCTGCCGTCATTATTAACCCTATTTTACAGCAGAAAATTATCCTGTTATAACTTATAAGGTTTTACTTTTTTATAACATAAGGCATTTTTACGGTCCCTTCATAAGTGCTATAACAGGGTTTCACGGTACAACTAGATGCCTTAAAACCGGGTGAATAGTTTTGAAAATGGAGTTTAAACAGAAAATTTGGCTCTAAAGTTGTGTTCCTATTCACTGAACTGACGCATCGCCGTAACGTTACATATATTTTTAAAGCTCGCCTCCCTTCTGGAAACATGCTTGTTGATGTAAATAATTGTAGGTTACGCCGACCTAGGAACACATGTTGCCAACATTTATTATTTATTAACCACACACGTAATAAAATTTTGTTAAGAATTCAGGTTTAAAACTTATGTTGTTAATATAATCCTGAATGTTTTCAAGTATGAGTATATTAGCAAACACGGCCATGCACCAACCCCGTGTAACTACTTGACAAACTTTATTCCAAATAAACATGGGAAAATATTATCATTGTAAGTAACACTTTAGTTATCACAAAGTGTTTAAACATTGTTTTTAATGTTTTGTATCTTGTAATTATAAAGTTCTCACAGCAACACATTAGATTTGTGTAATTAGGGTATTTTGTTTAAGAGGCACAGCCATTTTGGTAAGTTGAGTTTGTCAACCTGTAGGAGCACACAGCTCGAGCTGCAATTTTGAACCATCCGCCTAATGGGACTTCCACCCCCTCAGACGGACGGGTATATGAGGTAATTCTCACCAGCTAGAATTCAGTTGTTGTCTAGGGGTGTGCACCCACCGAGCTTACTAGGCACTCCTCCCTTACCCTAGGGTTGTGGCTGTAGCTGGCCACCTAAACCCTTCTACCAGAACCCTTTGCCCTCAACAGAGTGCCAGTAGCAAGAGATGGCAAGTTCCAATCACTGAAGTCATGCGCATGGTAACTATGGGAAAGCACCCCCTTGCTCCGAGTCGTTACTGACTGCCATGAGGCACGCCAACACATCCGCCAGAAGTGGAAAGTAGTTTATCTGAGGCTCCCGCGGACTGTACAACCACGTGTTTGTAACTAGTTTTTGTAAAATAGTGAAAGACAAATTATGAATTCCTGTGACTCAATAACTGTATTCAGTGTATTAAATTTTCCAATACAGATAAACTTTAATCAGTGTAACTTTCTTGATTCAAATGTCTGAAGTCCCCTAATTAGAGCTGCACATTACTGAGGAATAAATTAATGAATTAGAAAATTGAAGACAGCAAGTCACCTTCGCTTGCAGGCAATTAGTTCAAAAATTAATGCCATTTCCACCGGAACTCATTCCCGAGCTTCAAAAAGAGCCTACACTATCAGAATTACACAAATGCCGAACCTCAGGCGCAAGTGCAGAAGAGGGTTCATTTTAGCCAAATTCTGTATGAAATACAATGTAAACATGAACACGTTTTGCAAATGTTGCACCATTCGTCTATTATATATATATTATATATTTTACATATATTTATTATATATATATGAATTATAAATAAATAAAATAAAAAAATATATATAGAGAGAGAGGGAGGGAGAGAGAGAGAGAGGGAGGGAGAGAGAGAGGGAGAGAGAGAGGGAGAGGGAGAGGAAGAGGGAGAAGGAGAAGGAGAAAGAGAGGGAGAGAGAGAGAGAGATTTCAACATACATATATGTATATTTTCGTATTTGTTTTTAGTGGCCGCCTTCCATTATTTACTGGTTTCAATGGCCAGTGATTTCAATAATGTCAACTACAGTTCCAATACTGCTGGATGAGCACTGATGATCACTGAAGGTTAGTTGATGATGATACCCTGTGCAAGGCTACATCTGTTTGCTGAAGTTACTGATTTTACTGCTGCTTCAGAGCATCAGTGTAGTCAGGAAAACAATCTTTTTGGCGGAAATTACAGCGAGTGTTGGCAATCCTGTGTATGGAATTAGGGGTAGTGGAGTTGATGGAAAGACAATGGACGCAAGCGTGAAAAGAGAAATAGTAGCGATATAAAATGTGTAAAAGAAAAGATGTTGGTACAGAAAACGTTGTAAATAAAGAGATTGGTACTAAATGGGCTTCATTATTTATAAGATCAATAGGTTATGGGCCCAGATGCGTAAACGTGTTGGGTGAATATTGTGTTGTGAAAGATATTTATCAAAATGGCAGACAAGGATGAGACAAGTAATATTCAGAAGTTCGACGGGAATAATTTTTCTTCAAAGAGGGAGTTCCAAATTGTGTGTGTTCTTAAGGCAAAAGGACACTTGACATTGTGAAAGTGTTATCCAAGAAGTCGGCACATGAAGAAAAAAAGGAAACTTGGATCAGAAGAGATGTAAATGCCATGTTCGTATTGACATCTGCAATTGAGTTCAAGCAAATAGCCATATTTGAAAATTGCTCTACATCTTTTGAAATAATGAAAAACTAAATTCAGTTTACCAGCAAAAGTCTGAATTTAGTAAAATGGCTTTACTGGAGAAATCTTAGGTTGGAGCCAGATGATTCTATAATTACATATATTTCCATGGTAGAAATGTTAGCCAAGCAAATCAGAGAAGCCGGGGAGAGTATGTCAGAGACTGCCACTGTGACAAATATATTAAGTACACTCCCACGAAAATATAGGAATTTTCGTCAAGCCTGGCTGTCTACAGATCAAAGCAAACAAAACATACATAACCTTACCACCAGACTTCTAGAAGAAGACGCTAGCCTGACTGTATCAGACGAGAGATCAGAATCGGCTCTAGCTGTGGTAAGACTAAAAAGTAAAAGAAGCATTACTTGTTACAACTGCAGAAAGCAGGGGCATATAGCCCAAAGCTGTAGAGAACCAACTCAATACAAGAACAAGTTCCATAATACCAGTATAAACTATGACAAGAGTGCTTTCTTTACATCTGAGTGTGTGGTGGATGAAAGAGAGGCCTTTGTAGTGGATGAGAAAATTGACTGGACCATGGACAGTGGGACTTTGTGTCACATGACATTTATTAGAGACATTCTGGAAAATTATGTAGAATTTTGTGATAGAGTCAGCCTGGGAAATAGTGCAACACTTGAAATGAGAGGGGAGGGAAATGTCAGGATTGAAAAATACGTGAACAGCATTTGGATTGAGGTCATTATTAACAATGTGCTGTACGTTCCAGAATTATGAAGAAAGTTACTGTCAGAAGGGGTTATCACACGTAAAGGTATGAAAAATGTAAAATCAGGTTTGCTTGTTCAAGTTTATAATCAAAGTGAACTTGTAGGTGTTGGTGTGCAAGGAGATAATAAACTCTATAACATGAGATTTAAGACCTTGAAGCTGGGTAATAGGGATGTTAATGTTACTGAAAATGAGTTTCAGCTTTAGCATGAATGTCTTGGGCATGTGAATGCTAAGTACTTGAGTGAAGTTCTGTGAATCCCAAAAAATAACATTTTTTGAGTGTGTCAGTGTGTGCAATAGAATGTTTGTCACCCAGCTCTGTGGTTGAGAAGTTTGTTATATAGATGTAGGTAGTAGTTTTATTAGGCGCATGTTCCCTATTATATGGTGTGATGCGGCACTTAATTGTCTGGAGCAGTGTGGCACCCATGCGCTAGAAGAGGGGGAGGTAGTCAGCTGTTAGACGAGCGACCACCTGGGACTTGGTAACTGGCAGCTGCTATGTGCGGGTGTATGTGGGCAAGCGGCACGTCTAGTAGTCAGCTGTTAATATCAGCGGCCCGGGAACCTGGTGTTTCAGCTGTTGCTGTGTGTGGACGTAAAGAAACTGGCTGTACAACCGATCGCGGAGTATGCCACGTGAACGATGGTTTCGCCGTTTTGGTGTAGATTATCTGCGGAATGATTTGTTTGTGGATTTCAGTAATAAGGCTGTTGTTCGTAAAAGATTTTCTACAAATTAACTGTCGTGGAGAAGCAGCATGGTTAACGGAAAATTCAGTGACTTGCCCAGTTAACTGCGGCAAGAAGTGTCTGGCAACTATATGCGGCAAGCAGTTTCGCGCCTGGTTTAGACCAAGATGTGAATTTCGGCAAGAAACTAGCTTTCGTTTAGTGCTGCATAAGTTACTTTCCAGTTGGCTTATCTTTAAAGCTTACATTGAGGATTTGCCCGAAAAGTTTTCTACTCTGTGCGATGAATTTTGTTGCGGCGTTAATTTTCTCCATTTGTAGGAGTGTAGAAATCAAGATCTCGCCAGGTGTTCTGCAACAGGTAGGCAAGTTGTAGTGAGTTCCTTACTTGCCCCGTTGGACAGCGCTTATGGCAGCAGATACTGTGACGTATTTGATTTATTATAGAATATTTTCCACTCGTCACCGCGGTCAGCCATTGCACGAAGCAATTAATTTAAAACATGGGTAATATTATATGTACTCACGTCTGTATTGAGACGTTTTCATCTATTATGTATTTCCTGTGTTGAGTCCAAATCAATTATTAAAAGAATTGAAAAATTATTTCACTAAGCTTGAACTGCAAATGGTGACATTATTACTGGAAGAGTCAAATTCTTTGTTTAGTAAACACTCACGTTGCTGAATTAACGTAGATGCAAAGACCTGTGACGAACAATTTAACCATTATGTAATATTTATAGCAAGAAGCATTTTATTCCAGTATTGAACAAGTCGTAGTATGGTGTTATGTTTATTGATTTTAGATGATAAAATCTGTAGTAAGCAGTGGTTGCGCAGTCCCCCTATTTGTGAAAATTGGTTTACGGTTTCTTTGTGTGATGTTTATCAAAGTTCCTTTATGCTTGGCTCTAAGCCCTTTTTAATTCTGACGAATGTTGGTTACAATTTCTGCAAATAATATTTTTTTCTAAATAAATTTATATTCAACCACTGTTAAAAAAAATTGTTGTGCATATTTTGGTTTTTTTTTGTCCTGAACTTAAGTACACCACAGTTCCTAAGGCTGTAGATGGAGTGAACTTTAAGGGTTAGCAAGATTTTGTGTGTAAAGGGATGTATACAAGGCAAACAGCAGAAATTACCTTTCTCTAGAAACATGGTTCGGTCCTCACAGCCAAAGGAATTGAATCATTGTGATCTATGTGGAACAATGCCTGTATCCTCAATTATTTGATTCAAGTATTTTGCAATATTCAAGTATGACCATTCGAGCTTTGAGTTCGTAAGGTTCTTGAGGCATAAAAATGATGTGTTATTTCACTTTAAGCAATGGGTTAGTATATGTAACACCAAGTTTGGACATAAGAGTGCAGTAATTGAGAGTGGATAATGGAACAGAGTTAATTAATATGGAATTTCACAAGTACCTATCAACAAATGGAGTTGTGCTTGAAAGAACTGCCCCGTATACTCCAGGACAAAACTGCAAGATTGAGAGAGAGAACAGAACTGTAATGGATAAAGTGCCAGATATATGTTGCACTCTAGGGATGTGGCTCAATGCCTGTGGGCTGAGGCAGTGAATACAGCAGTTTACCTCTTGAACCGAACACCAACTCCTGGCTCCTCTGAAACACAATATGAGAAATGGACAGGGAAAAGACCCTCACTACACATGCTTATATTTTTGGAAGTGAGACATACGTATTGGTACCAGCACAATGTAGGAATAAACAGGCAGCAAAAATTAAGAAAATGATCTTCATTGGATGTGACAGGGAATCAAATAACTGCAGACTGTATGATCCTGTGACAAGAAATGTAACTGTTTCAAGAAATGTCATGTTTGAAGAAAAGTTTGCAAAACCTACAGATAGAAGCTATGCTGGAAAAATTACAGTTGAGAGTGAGGACATGACCACTAACCAACAGATGTTGCCTCTAGAGATTGATGAACCACTGTCTGAAGATGATGACCCATTTATTGGCTTTGAAGTACCTGAGGCAAATGAGGACAAGGAAAAACATGAGCCTATAGATAGTGAATTGGTAAAGGAGGACATAAGAACGAAAAGACAAACACAAGTACCTAAGAAACTTAGTCTATGAACTACACCAGATTGAAACAGTAACAGTTGGGCAGTACCCCTCATCCTAAAACCCCCAAGACTTTTGATGAAGCTATGGAAAATGGGTAGGAGCAGGCAACAAATGAAGGAATTGAAGCTCTAAATGAAAATAAAACATGGGGACTTGTCCCTATGCCAGAGGGGATGAATATTATCGACAGCAAGTGGGTCTTCACTGAGAATAAAGCGCAGTTAGTTGCCAGAGGATGTCTGAGGTATATTCAGAGTGAGCAGGTTGGCGGCAGTGACAGAGAAAACATGGTAACCGTCTAGTAAGAGACTAGAACAGCTCTATCATATATAAAGTAGTAAATAGATATTAAACTTGCAGCGTGTTTTATTTAATAACATTACATCAATGTCTTCAAGAGACTACTGAAAATCTTTATGCTCCTGTTGCCCGAATGTCCACCATAAGAGATCTACTGGCAGTTGCTGTGGAAAAGGACCTGAGTGTTAAACAATCTGCTGTGTAGTCAGCATTCCTCAATAGGACATTGAAAGAGCCAGGGTATATGTATGTTCCCAAAGGTGTTAGTAGTTTGGGTGATACAAATGTGTTGGAGTCGAAGGTTGAGAATGTAGTTGTATGTAGACTATCTAAAGCTTTGTATGGTTTGAAGGAAGCAACCAAATGTTGGAATACAACGTTCAATAATGTACTCACATCTGTTGGGTTCAAACGTTCAATTGTTGATTCATGTCTCTAATTTAGTGAGTGTGCATACTTACTGATTTTTGTTGATATATTGATTGTATATAAGGATGAAGCTTTTATGTCTCAAATTGTCTCAGAATTGAAGAGTAGGTTTAAGTTGAGGGAATTTTATGACAATAATCACATTGATTTTTTGGGTATCCCGATTGATAGAATTAAAGGTGGTTTTGTCTTGAGCCAGGGTAGTTTAATCGAGAAAGCGTTTGACAGGTTAAATATGAATGATTGTAAGCCATGTTCAGTACCCATGGATTCTAAGCTGAACCTTAGTCCATCAAGTGTAAGCACTGTGTGTGAGGTCCCGTATAAAGAATGATGCTTGATGTACATTATGTTTGTTACTAGAACAGATATTAGCTTTGTTGTTGTGTATTTTTTCAGGTTTCAAAACTCATTTGATTTTACCATTTGGAAGCATGACTTTACCATTTGGAATCACTTGAAAAACATATTGAGATACTTGAATGGTACACAACACTTTGGACTAGTATTCTTGAAGTCAGGTAAGGGTAATGGTGATATCAGTGCACATGTTGATTCAGATTATGATAACGACATGTCTGATTGTAAAAGTGTTATACTGGGTACACTGTTTTCTTCCACAACAAGTGCATAGTGTTCAGATCAAAGAAAAAAGGTATTTTAAGCGTAAGCAGTAGTGAAGCTGAATGTGTTGCGATATCTGAGTGTATCAAGGAGTGTAAGTAAATTCTTCCGTTATTCCAGGAAATAAGACAATCAGTCTGCCATAAAACTGGCAAGTACTTAAGAGACCAGAAGAAATAGGCACACAGACATAAGATACCATTTTATACAAAAGGAAATTCAGAAGGGTAATGTGAAGTAGGTGTATGTAAAATCAGATCAGCAGGTGGCAGATGTGTTGACAAAATGTCTAACGAAACACAAGTTTGTGAAAATCAGAAAGGAGCTAGGTGTCGTAGATGTGTAGGATTGGGAGAGGGTATGAGTGTTGGCAACCCTGTGTGTGGAATGAGTGGTAGTGGAGTTGATGGAAAGACAATGGACGGAAGCAAGAAAAGATGTTGGAACAGTAAACACTGTGAATACAGAGATTGGTACTAAATGGGCTAATTACAAATGTTGAAATGACGTAATGGTAGGACAAGGAATCTTCTTTAAGATATAAGTGCCAAAGCAGTTATCTATTAATTTATATACATGCTATGCAAATGTATTTAAGTATATTTAATGCCTGTTTATAATTATTGAAGCATTCTATGTATGCAGTTTGCAAAGCTTTAATAATGTCAAGAGGTTGAAATCATACATTGCTACATATTTAAAAATAATCACTAAATATAATGTGTACAGCTTTAGACACACAAATACACGTGATATTAGTCTTCGTTGTGAAAAAACGAAAAAAATCCTAGCAGTCTTTAGTCATGCCAGATGCATCAATATGCTAAAAATATACTAACTTCATTTTTTAAGTAAATACAATTTACACAAAGAACAAAACAAAACATGATTATTCATCGCTAGAATGATATCACTGAGAGATGCCAGAGTGTAGTTACTTGGCAATGCAGACCGCAGTTTATTGATTTAACGTTCCAATATTATTGATTTACTGGCGGAGAAATACTTAAATGTTTACTGGAGACTGTTCCCTTACTGCTGACGGGAACTGGCCAACTATCAGTGATATCAGTGCTGTCAGCCGAAATGGAAGGTGGCCTGTGTAGCGGAATTTCGTTACAGCCATAGTGGATTTTTCTCGTTTCGGGTTGGCAACACTGAAGACAGCAGTATAGCTTCACGAATAGGATTTACACAGTACTACTTCTGCAGATACTGTTTGTTCACTGGCAAAATGTTAACGACTAAATGTAAGAATGAATATTCAAGCGACACAGTAAAAAGCAAAGAGAATTTGCTTGGTAAAGTCAGGGGAAAAAATGCTGAAAGTCGTGATAGATATTTTTTTCAAAACAAGAAAATATACAGTTTTAAATAAAAAGTCAATTAACAAACATAATTGGCCAGAACTGTAGCATTACCAACGTGAAAAAATTGGCCAACATGGTGAAAATCATTTTCAACAAAACTGCAAAACAGATTTTTGATAACTGCTCTTGTTTAGGCTTACAAAATAATTCATTGCGAAAATAGTAGAAACAGGAGGGTATGCATGGCTTAAAAATACAGCCGAGTGGTTTGCAATTTAAGAAGCATTCAAATCTTCACAATAAGATCACAGACGAGATTGCAAGTGCAAACGTGGGCATCGCAAGCTAAATTCCTGAACTCATATACAAAGCAGAAATAATCTAAGATGGATAATACTTGCCTAAGCAAATATTTAAGTTTATGAACCTGCTCTGTTTTGGAGGCAGATGCCAGAACACTCATTTATTTCAAAGGATGAAAAGTCTATGCCTGGTTTTACATTTGCAAAACATCATATCACTGCTATAGTTGGTTCAAATACACCCGGAAACTTGAAACCTAATCCCACTTGCAGTTCAACATTCCCAGAAACTGCGAGAGTTTATGAAAATTGACCTGAGTAAGCAGCCAGTAAACTGGAAATTTAAAACCAAGGTCTCTGATGCATATGTACTGTTTGGAGATTGGTTCAATAAACATTTTAATCCAAAGGTAAAGGAATATTCTGCTAAGAACGAAATTTCATTTGAAGTGCTGCCTTTCTTGGCTAATGCACCTGGCTACACAGAAGTATTAGACAACTTCCATCTTAAAGCATGCTGGGTTAATTAGTGAATTTACATTACACAAGCATTTCTGTTTTTTAGACACAGAACGACACACTCAATCCAAATTGCATCTTGTATTCGGCACAGTTATCCTAGCAAAGTAATTTACTTAACGCTTACCCAGCATATCTGTTTAACTAGGAACACTGACAACGTCGTCCACAAAAGTTACAAATCAACAGAAACATGCTCAAGCAAGTGACTGCTGGGCGGGCACAAGCATCATCTGTGCTGTGTGTGCAAGCGTGTGCGAGTACCGCAGAAGACAAGCCACGCGCAGCGTTGTCAAGTCTCCTGCCGGGCCGGCTTGGCCCGCATGTAGATTGTCGCTCTGTCGTTACGCACACCTTGTGTTTCAGAGTTAATAACTTTGTAGCATTGTGCGTGATACAAGGGTGTTTACAGTATTCTTTTCATTACCGTATATGTACGTCTTATTTATTGTGTTAGGTTCTACGAACACTTTTTGCTACTAAAACCTCACACTTTAAAAATTGTTAAGTTTCTTTTGAAGTTGCATTCAAGAACAGAACATGTGATCGACTTACAGAAATATCAAGTTACGTAATGGACTCAAGAATGTAACCCGTACGTAACTCAGCATCTTACTGTAGTATAATATTAGTCCCATACACTTATGCGGTAATATCAATAGCCTACTTTTCAAGGTAAATTTGAAAAATATACAAATTATATTTTTTTTCCACTAATCTGTTTTGTTTAAGCCTTGTAACTTACTTGCAAACATACAAATTATGAAAAATCGTTCCTATAAAGTTGCAGCGTAAATTATACTTGATGAGCCATGGTCGCATCATTCTTTAATTCCTCATCACTGTCTCCTGACTGTAGGTGCTGCCTTACCGCCCCCCCCCCTCCGCCTCCATGTCTATAAATCGTCTGGGTTGCCTGTAGGGATGGCTGCCCCTAACCGAGCGCTGCCGACAGAATCCACTAAGCAGCTCGCCTTATAGGACAAGTGTTCCAACTATCCCTAGTGGCTGGTGTGCATCCAGTTCGCGCACCACCACCCCTGCAAGGAGGGGTGCCTGGTGGTTGCACCTGTCCCTTCTCTTCGCACCCCAAACTGGCCCACGGGTATATAAGGCAGGCACAGGGAGTAAAATTCTTGTCATTGACATCTCGTTGACGACCGCCTGACTTGTCAGAGCCTGTGGAAGGTTACAGTCTGTGTCCATCTGCTGATCCTCCGCCTAGCATCGTCCCGGAATCCATGCACGCACTGCCAAAAACCTTCACCACCACCTGCACCATGCCAAGTCGACACAGAGTAGGAGTTCTGGGCCGCCCTAGCCCACGAATGTGCACCGGGATTGGCAGTGGTCTCTTTTTCATAGGGACAACTTTACAAAAGGCATAGGCTGGGACTGTTTTTAAAAATAAAAACAATTCCACAGAACCCTGTGTTCAGCCTTCTACCTTAACCTCCCTACAAACACCCCTCCAACCCCCCACCTACTCTTCCCTGGATTCTTATTGACTCCTCTAGCCGGTGAGTTCGTTGATAGGTACGCACCTTGCTGCTTTTCAGGCATTTCCCTGGTCTCATCAGAACCAAGTAAGAAATCGCCGAGGCAGAGCTCAACCAGTCGCTAACCTCTCCGGGGGTTGAGCAGTACCTGTAGCTAGTCCAAGCCGTTCCCTTTGAGAAAGGTCGACTGTGAGGAAAGCTGCCGCCATCTGCTAGTGTGTCCAGCCACATAGCTGGTGCTACGGTCCTCACAGCCCTCTGGGACCTCTTGATAGATGTTAGCATAACGCCAGGATGCCTTTCATTGGCCCCCTGGAAGCCACCCATGTGAATTTATTTGCCCCAATCTTTCCTTCCCCTTGGTAACTTTTAGGATTAGGAGATTAACTCATGTCTGATCCACCAAAATAGGATACCCCTTCTCCTACTCTTGTAGCATTGCAGGACAGGGGATTTTATTTTATTTGGTGAATTAATGTCTTATGTGATCATAATTTTCTAATATGTTTAAATTTGTAAGATTATTTTCAGTGGTCTCGATTTCGGAAAGGGAGAGTAGAGACACAGTCATTTTTTCCTGAATGTTCTAGATAGGGTGCAATGTTTATAGTTATGACCAGGTGGCCTTGGTAGGAGGCAATAGCTTTGTTTTCCTTTTGTGTTCTAGTTTTTTCCGCGGGAGTTTTGGCGCCGTTTGTTTATTTTAATGCGTAGTTGATAATTATACCCTAGAGGGTTCTAGATCATGGAACGAATGACAAAGGTCACGCCACCGAGAACCAGCCAATGAGAGCACAGCATGTGGCGCCCCTTCACCCTTCGTTCTGGAATGTTTGCCTATACCATGTTGAATAAGTCGTGACGCGATCCAGAGCGGACGTGCGCGGGGCTGCGGCCCAAGAAAACTTGATGAAGTAAAAGTTCGGGAGTGAAGAACTTAACATGCACGGGTAGCACCGCGGTCTCTTTTCTTTAACCTTCTTTCGGACAACCCTTAAATCTACCAAATTCGTTTCCGCCCGTGCATGTAGGCCGCTAGGTGCAGAGAGCCAGGATGGCTACTCGTTCTTCTTCGCTGCATATGTATTCACCGTGTGCAAATTTCTAGCCTAATTTAAATGCCTGATATAGAGATGCTGTGTTTCTGCTTATAACTTTCTGTGAACTGGACCTACCGTGCCAAGACTGTGATAATGTATTTCGTGCCGATGTAAACAGTCATAAAGTAAACCAGGAATAGTGGAAAATAGTAAAGTATATTATTTCGGGACGAACCTTTTCTTTAAAATTCTGACGGTGACTGTGGAAATTCAAAATTTGGTCTAAAGTGTGACATAACCTACAAAATTATTACTAATAAAATCTGGAGTACGTGACCACCGATCAAGAGATATGTTCCAGCACATAACCTTGCCTGTTTTGGCTGGGTTATCCCCGAGCTAGTACACTGGTTTAGGAGGACTGGTGTACTACCTTTGCGACAAGTGGAGTTCAGGTACTTGTACAAGAGCGAAACGTCATACTCTCAATACCCGATGCCCTGGCACAGGGCCAGAAGGCAACACAGGCAGAGGGTCGCCTCGGCCATCAGAAGGCAATCGGACGAGGTGAGGTCCACTGCCAAGGTCTACGAGCAACTGAAGGAGGACGCAACACAAGCCAGAGACGCCCCAGCACCGCAGCCATCACCAGGAGAAGGCACTACCATTCCACAGTCAACTCTTTCCTGGACCCCACTTCTACGATGAATACCGTTTTTGCTGCCTCGATGCTGCCTCGATGCTGCCCGGGCTATATCTCCCTTATCCCCTTCTCCTAACAGGAAGGCTCATCTCCAGAGCTCTTTCAAGTCTTCGACCCCACCCATTCCATCTGAACCTGCACCTGCTACCCTAATTCGGCACTTGCATATATCTCTCTCTCTCTCTCTCTCTCTCTCTCTCTCTCTCTCTCTCTCTCTCGACACCTTCGCCCCCTCCCAACAATCCACAAGATGCTCCTACTCGTACGCCCCTCCGCTGTACCAAGAGAGCCGAATTATAGAAGTACGAGCATCTCCTTCCTCCAGGATCAACTGGCTCAAGAAATACTTCCACCCTCTATACCCATGACGGAGACCGCACTAGCTTCACCGATCTCTGGAGGAGATTAGGACGCCGAAACCAGGTAGGAGCAAGCCGGCAATGTATCCATTCTTTTTCACCCAACTTGTACAGTGTTATACTGAACTTAACAACATAAAACTATACTGTATTAGATTCCATTTATATTTATTGACGAAAATGGTTTTAACAACAAGAGTGAAGAACTGGTGCATTGCGGCAGACCAATCACTGCCCTGCATGCTATTCTTTGTAGTTTTTGAAGATCTGGTACTTCACGGTGCACCAATCACTGCCCCGCTATGCTTAGTATTTTCTGAAGAACTGGAGCTTCACCTCACACCAATCTCTGCCCCAAGTGATATGCTTTGTATTTACTGAAGATCTGGTGCTTAATGTTGCACCAATCACTGCTCTGTGTGTTATGCTTTGTATTTACTGAAGACATTATTCCACACAAAGCCACCAAAACTATTATACTTGGTGCAACTACGATATCTGCATTGTACTCCACGAACTAAAATGCAACTTCTGCAATAAATAAATTATTTCATTAACTTACAAACTGTCAGATAACAATTCTCAGTGAACATCCCAAAAATACAGAAACAATTGTTTAATGCAATGCAAAATAGCTCCCGTAAGACAAAACATTCGGAAAAAGAAAAAGTAGTACCAGTAACACATAAAGGCATTGTGCTGATAATGTTTATTTTAAAAGCTTGGTGCTAATTTAAACTATTTTTAAAACAATAGTCATAAATGCAATAGAACTAAACTTGTAATCAATTCATACTGTATCATTTATTTACACCCCTGAGACCATCAGTCTTTCAGTAGTGGTGTAAGAACAGACAGTACCTCCCTCCAACTGTTATACCCTCTACCTCATCATAGATGGTCCAGTTCATAATCTTCCTACCTCATCATAGATGGTCCAGTCCATTATCTTCCTACGTCATCATAGACGGTCCAGTCCATAATCATGAGACCATAAAAACACAGAACAGACTTGTGGAGGTGACGGACGAGAGCAGTGGCTCTGTAGTGGTGGCCTGTGTCTTCAGGCTTGATATTACCACAGAATAAATAAGTAGTAACAGAAGCAACGTGATATGTATCGTACTCGTTTTCTCTATGGATTGTCATGGTGTCAGAGTTCGTAGAAGTTTGGTTATACTACAGTTTAGTAGGACCTAATTTATTATCTGTAAGGAAATTGATACGTAATAATGTCACATTTACTATTTCTAAATATGTAAATAAGACACAAACAAATTACAGTATTTCTTGAAATATAAGCGGTTGTTTAAACCAACGTCTTAAATTCCATATGGCTTTGTTTGCTTTCCTGTACGCCACGAGAGCTTGTAAAATAACAATGTCTAAGAAGCTCCATTATGTCGCTTCTAAGAGAGTTCGTTATTATCTCATGTTGAGCCTCGAATCGTCATGTTTATTATTTCTAAATGATATGAAAAAGCTTTCCTTGTCTTTTCTGTTACTATTTATTCTGTGTTATTACTGTTAACAAAATCTAAAAGCTAAAATCGAAGTACTCATTCTGTTAAATAAGCTTGCCAGGATTTAATTATAATAGGTACTGCACAAATAGAGCACTAATCACTAATAAACACTGAAATGTACAAGCGAAGGTACTGCACAAATACAGCACTTAAAAGTGATGAACACTGAAACGTGCTAATATATGCTGTATGACAATGATGTCTATAAATCTGATTTTACCAGCAAGCAAAATTTCAATAAACCAAAATGTTTATCTACTTATGATTGTTTTTAGTTGGCGGGTATGAGCAATAATATGACTACAAGATAGTCGAGAATACCTACATCTGCTTTTATATGTACACTTCAATAGCTACTGTTAGTTTTTCTATTGTTCATGTAATTCTTAGTGTCTGTTCATTTGCATTTTTTTTTTTTTCAAATAAACGTATTATACATGTAAAGTGTTAATGTAGAAAATCTTTTGGTTATATTTTTAACAGAGATATTCTTCAGACATTTTAAGAGGATATTACTGATTTTATTTTAGTATACTTGGCAACACTGCTGTTAGAACTGCAGAATAAGATACGAGTTTACTTTTGAGAACCTTTACGTTGATGTGAATTTTTTAGCAAAAGAGTTTAAAATGTGTCTAAGTAGGGCAAGTATAATTTTGCCTGCACAAATTATAAACTGCCTTTTTCCCACTTCAACTTCTAGTGATTGTATCATTTAGCTGCGAACTAGATGTAATAAGTTTCAGTCCCTCTCATACAATATAGCTTTCCATCAGTGGTAAAACGTGGTCACGTTTCAAGGGAAGAGATATTAGATCCGACTATTAATTCTGAGTACGTGATATTTACACATTTGCAAATACTGTATGAACAAAATAAAAGAAGGTATTTTCTTATAACTAACATGTTACCGGACAATTTGCTTCTCTGAAATTGTACACTACTGATTAGTGAGTATATGTAACCATACCAGGCTAATGTGTCCATGGTTAACTCAGGATTACTCAGAGTTAAGTATAATCACAGCTAAGTACCGCTTCCCTTGGTACATATCCATGCTTCGCCACTGTGGCGAGATTTTTCGCGAGAAATATTGTAGTACACAATAAATTTTAATTATTCATTACTATAAAATAAAGTGTACACATTTGTAGCTGCTACAATATGTAACAATTAATTGTGTTTTGAATGCTGATGTCCCCTACATAAATAAAGATAACATAACTGTAAATGCTACAACTCGATAAATGTGTGGAGCCGCTTACTAGTCTACATCATTAAGAGTGCGTGGTAGATAAATAAATGCTGAAATAATCAATTGATTTCTACATATTTTAAGACAATATGGATAAAATATTTAATGACAATCCTAGATAATTGTATTTGCCAACTTTATGACAAAATATTTATCCAGTATTACCAATTCGTTACGCGTGATCTCTTGCGCTGCAGTTAAATTAATGAGGTTCCGATGTTGGAGATTGTGCCTCAGAAGTTTGTAACACTGGAAACAATTTTGTTTAAAACGTTGGCTAAAACTATTGTCTAGGATTGCTATTGTTTAATTTTCACAAATTTGTTTCAAGAAACCTAAAGTTATAGATAAAAGCTTTTAGAGTTGAATGATGTACCATGCCCTCTTAACCACATTTAAACTCAATTTCTCAGAAACTCATTCCTAAATACAGGTTCCCAAACGCAAACTTATTTCTTATTCCACAATTCCAAAACCAATATCAAGTACGATGACTCGTGCCATCACTACAGAGCCCCTTCCCTATGTATGCTGCACGAGAGCTGTTTTAGCCTTGCATTAAACAAGTGTGCTCAAATTTTTGCAACACTCATTATTATGCATTACCTCAAAGTTTTACATATGCATATATCACAGCAGTTACATATTATTATGAAATTTCATCAAATACTAGAATGGGAAGAGTGTAAGTAAAATATTGTACGAGGTGGGTACCCAAAGACTGGGGGAACTGCATTCCGGATGTAAATTTACTATTGGGCACTCGTACGCATCTGCTTGCCTCAAAGGATTACTTGAAATGAGACCATACAATGGAGAATCACTGTAATGAGATGACTTGGAATGAGACCCTACAATGGAGAAAAGTTGAAATGAAATGGCTTTGAATGAGACCCTATAATGGAGAAGCACTGAAATAAAATGGCTTGGAATGAGACCCTACAATTGAGAAAAGCTGGAATAAAATGGCTTGGAATGAGACCCTACAATGGAGAAGCACTGAAATAAAAGGGTTTGGAATGAGACCCTACAATGAAGAAGTACTTAAATGAAATAACAGGAATGAGACCCTACAACGGAGAAGTGCTTGAATGAGATAACTGAAATGAGACCCTACAATGGCGAAGAGCTTGAATGAGATAACTTGGAATGAGACCCTATAATGGAGAAGCACTGGAATGAAATTACTTGGAACGAGACCCTACAATGGAGAAGCACTAGAATGAGAAGGGCGGGGAAAAAGGGAGATCCCCAAAAAGGTAGACAACCAGCAACGTCATCCAGCATGATTTCCACAAGTGAAAATCTAAGGTCTAACCCAGCTAGAAATCATACCCCGATCACCTAGGTGGGAGGCCATTGTACTAGCCACTGCACCAACTGCTGCCTCGGAAAAGCATAAAATATATATACCTATATGTATTTATTAAATTTATTTTGGTAACTATGATATATTTAATACTACAGGCACCGGTACACAACAATTAAGAAGATTAAATGAAATACACTAAGGGGTCTACATGCAGTAACAAATAGAATTTTCATTATAAATTTAAAAAAAAAAAAAATTAGCTAAACCTAAAACACCGATTGAAAGCAAACTGTCTAATTCCATAGAAATTCCTTCATAAGTTGCTACAGCTTTAAAGAACATTTGAGCCAGAGCATACCACTGTGACTAATATTATGAAATTATCATTAAACAATATTCAATGTTAAAATATTCATAACCAAGTTTTAAACCTAAAAACTTTATTTTACAGTTAGTGTTGTGATCTAACCACCTTTTCTTTGATATGAAATCACAAAAATCATGAAAAACCCCTAAAACAACTTTGTTTTGCACTGGAACACCTTTAATATAATTTTTCTCCTTAAATAAAATTTCAATTGAATACAGTCTCGTATATTTAAATTCAAGAAAATGTACGCTAAAACTTCTAGAGAAACCATTTTGGTACCGGTACGTGTTTGCTTCTAAAAATGTTATAAAGCTAAATCAAAAAGTGTAAATGTAAAGACATAATTTGTTTTGCATGCCCAAAAATATTGATTTTATAGCAAAAGGGTAGGACTAATATTATACTACATTAAATTATGGTTGTAACAAAAGAATGAACGCTATTATCATATCACTGGTCACAGAGATATAAATGATTCTTTAAAGGTACACACACAAACTTTGAGGGGGTGGTAGCGGGAAGCTCAATGGAGAAGAGTGAGAACTGCTGGGAAAATTTTCCTCTAGTATTGGCCAATCCCTTGTAAAAAAAAAAAACAGCATTACCCTAATTTTTACAGACGTACTACATTTTATGGCCTTTATTAACTGAGCTATTACATGTGCTGGTCAGAGTCACAATTACAACTCACCGATTTTGTGACACACACACAAATGTAACCTATTCAGTTAGCCACCTTAAGCGGAGAGCATAACTAATCAAATGACTGTAGGTATCAATAAGAGTTAGCCACTTCTTTCAGCGAGTATATAAATGTTAAGTAAATCATAACAATAAATTACAGTATTTATCACTGCAAAAAGAAACAATCCTAATTCTTTGCTTTGATAAAATTAGGCTGCGTAGTAAAAACTACAGTATTTTCAATACACCTACAATATATGCTCCCTTAAAGAGTTTAAAAAATAATATTCACATTGGCAAAATTAAAGTAAACAGGAGCCTATGGCTTTAAGTTACTCATGCTTAGGACTACAATTTTCATGCTTACAGTTAAGGATTTACATAAGCAAAATTGAAACAAAAAGTTTGTTAAAAACAAAGGGTGGCTGGAGTCCCCAACCTCCCTCTCTCTTTTTGTCTCTAAACCCGCCTCTGGGCATATTTGTACCATCACGATATGTCACCACACATGAAGGCTTATTTTGGATTATGTATGTACATGCTGCATGTCGGCCTATTGGGATATTTAGGTATGACAAGCATCTTGTGTGAAAACAACACACTATACCCGACTAACACAGAACATAGGCGATTACCAACAGCACTTACTTCGGCTAAATGCTTGGCACGTAAAGCCATTGTAAACATTTTGTAGTAGTCGGGAACAGATAAGTATTTTTCTGTACTTTAAACCTTTACCTCCAATAATTTCAGAACAATAACTCTTCTAGCTTTCATAACATGGGCCAAAATGAAAGAAGACTAGACTTCCTCCACAGTTACTGCATTAGATATTTACAGAGTATGTACAGACTATCTAGTAAGCCATAGCTAAAAAGTACAGATATGATAGATGTGTATTGGTAATATTTGTTTTCTACTTGGAGCCATTCACTGAATACTGTCATTTATCAGAGAAAACAATGGTTCTAGTTTGAGTAATCACTTTTTCAGTGGACATTATGTCAAATTTAAATGTTTCGAACAAAGACTAGCCATTACATATTAACTTATTATTGAATACACCTCATATTAATAAGAGCAGGGTTTGATTTTATTGCCTGTCCATCCGTCCGGAACATTTGAAACCACCTGTCCAGCGGCCAGGTTAAAGAAAGGCATGCTCCAGGTAACTCACTTTGTACTATAAACGGCAGATATATTGGTAGTTTATTCTCCATCCTATTCTGGCTTTCACTACAATAAACATTTTACTGTACTCTGTTTCATGTAACTTCAGTAAACTTTGACAGTTCTGAAGGACTTACATTTTGTATGCTCTAAAAGTTTTATGGAATATGAGTCTACATTTTTGTTTCTAAAGTCAAACCGAGATGTCCATTCAACAGTATACAGTGAAATTTCATTACAAACGTATCTGAAGGGAACACAAAATTTTACAACTTAAAATACTTTATACTGAATAGTTAGTAACTGGAAAACTCTCTGTATAGGTTTCAGTAGATATACTATAAAACTTACTTTATACTGGGATTTTACTGTATATGTACTTTAATTTTTGTCTTGCAAATTTTCTAATGACAATACACCATATGAAAAGGACAGTACATATGACACAAGATTAAGTAAGATTTAGTGAAGTTAACTGAAACATAGTATATAAGCTAATTTTTAAGCACAGCAGTTAAAAGCACAGGAAAAGCAAATGGCACTGTAACAGTTTTAAATCTGCACCACCAAAATCCACATTAAATTGTATATTTACACACAGCACAGGATTATTATATATTTTAGGCAAAATTATACGCAGTGAAAACACCAAAACATCATTATTCAACATGGAAAATGTTAAGGCATCAATCAAATAACAATCACATCACACACATTCACACTGGAAAAACAGTGTTGCATTAATGACTATGCAGTGAAAAATCAATTCTTGTAACGGTTATTAAAAACAAAATTTTAGCACAGGCATAATAATGAAGTGAAACAAAATATATAGACACCTCCACACAACACAGAAGAATATCAGAATGTACCAAAATATAAGCACTGGCTTCTTTCTATAATTTAAATAATAATGAAGAGGGAAATGTTCTAAAATGATATAGCAATACTGATAAGTGTACTAAAGTATCAATATCAGTATGTAGCACATTTCTTCTAAACATGCATTATTGTGCTGTAAAATTTTTAACAGTTTTAATTTAATTTTCAGCACAATATTTATGTGAGTATTGTACCCATATTAAATTTAATTCTTACGAGTATTTGAATTTTATCTTTCGTAACATTTGTGTTATAACGTAGTTACTGTAATTATTCCCAAACCTTTACTCTGCCACTGTGCTATGAACTGTCGTAAGTCCTGCAGTCCAAAAAGGAGGCTACAAGTCTGCCAATTCACAATGCTACATTACTGCCACAAACATAACACTGTACTATATTTAGTACAGGCTACTTACTGGCTGCTACCTTTCCTCAAATATTTCCTACTATAATCTTCAGCAAAGTGTCTTTTTAAGAGCATTGTTAAAACCAGTGCATGTTGTTCTCACGACAAAAAACCTGCCCTTTGAATTAATTTTCTGTTAATATGCTGTTTATAAATTTTATTTCTGTTTGCTTGTTGGCATTTTATGAATGTTCTCTTAAGAGCCCAGCAAACTAATCAAGTACTGATTGACTATGCCCAATGCAGTTATCATTCCAATGATACCATACCTAAGGGTCTGTTTGTGCAAGCAGGCTGACCATGTGTTTTGGATGCTCCCTCACATCCAGGGAGGAAGTTCTTTTTAGGACATATTTCCCGTGCTGCATTATAAATTCTGCACTGTGTATCAAGTAGTATGCAGACAAATTATCATTACCTAAAGTTGTAATTTAGAAGATTCTTTCCAATTTTATTTAACATATGAATCTACACTCATGTGCTCTTACTGCGACCTAGTATTTTCTGTCATCATTCACTTCTCGTCTACATTCAGTATCTCGACTTTACAACCAGAGTTTACCTACAATTTTAAAGCTGACCTAAGTCTTCATATTGAATTATAATAACCTAAATGGCTCTGTAGTTCTCTTTCAGATGCGTCTATCTTTCCAAGAAATTTTCTTGTTATTAGACTCAGCTAAGTTAGACACCACTTTAAAAACTTAAATCCCTACTACATATTGTTTCATTGCCATTACTAATTTTCACTAGGTTTCACAACCTGAATAAGGTACCACATATTTTTCTTAAAATCAAGTGTTATTATGTATTTGAAAGTTCTAATAATTTATATCCACACACTTCGATGGTCTTTACTGATTTAGAATGTAAAACGTGCACATTTGATATTTATATGTAGTACGGACGTGAACTCTGTCTCCTTTAACCAAATTCTCAGCCTTTTGTTCAACAAGTTAAATATAGTCTTATTTATAAGCATTAAATTTAAATAAAAATGATACCGATGTTTAATTTACTCTTTCAATGCAAATTAACTATTTTAATTTAATAATCTCTCTGGCTATTTACATAATTAAAAATATTTTTGCCCTGTAAGCAGATACCGTCAGTACGTAACATACTTTCCTTAAATTCTGGGTATCTACGTCTAACATTCAATTACACATGAATAAATTGGTAGAAGTTTTATGTACAAAACATACAAATCACTAATTAACCAATGAGTGTGGCTCATTATATAGTTAATCAACTTTTTTTTGTATTGTGCATTGTCAAACAATAGACTTAAGTTGTGATCCTTACATTTAATTAAAAATATCTCTATAACACTGATTTCAAACTGTCTTCAAAAGGTTTATATGTACCCTGTAACATTTAGATTTAACAGTCTCAAACAGGGATTTTTTTTTACAATGCTGAGCTCCCAAAACACTTCCATTAAGCATAATACATGTATTAAATGTTAAGTTTGAAATATGAATTATTTCCTAACACAATATACTTAGTGGGTTTGGTCAACAAGCATTACCAGTACATTATAGCACAATAGACACACCAAACACACAAATGTTATAAATATTCAAATATTTAAATTCACTATTATGCCTGATATATAAAAACAACATGCATCACAATTGAAGTGTGGAGGTATTCAAGGAATTAATATAGGACAAGGAAATCAATATTTTTGAGAGGAGATAGGCAAAAAGGAATTTCAGGTATGATCGTGGTAGGGACTGAGACGCTGAAACAAATGGTAAGTATTCACAGTTGTTGATAGAATCCAGGCAAAGGTCATGTTGGAGATATGTATCTGTTTCCATATTTTACCACTTCAGTAACATAATTATACTAACAGCAGAAAATTAACTACAATATTATTGAAATTTTTTAATAGCTTCCTCTGTACTAATTTAAAAAATAATAATTTTACACATTTTGATAAATATTTATTTTCATGCCAAATGAAATTCAAAATGCTAAAAGTAAAACCAAGTCAAGAATATCCATACAATAACTGAACTACGAATGTATTTAGACAAGATGTCTCTGGATGTTGATGGCTGTTTACAAGCTTGTTTAAGCCACCAACATCCATTGCAATGCAGATTCAAACCTTGCCAACACAAGAAGGGTCAACAAAATAAATGGCCAAACTAGACAAGACGTGTTCACTAAAAACACAACCTTTCCTTCATGAAACATTTTGCAACTGTGAATACTCACCCATCAGCAACACAATGCACAAGGAAGACCGAGTGCACGATTCTTTTCATCGGCTTACCAAAAATTGATCCGAACGGGGTGTCTCGACAAAACGTACCGCACAAGGTGGAAAGTATGGAGGTGACGACAGAACCCTGAGTTTGAGACCTAGTCCTAGGCAGCTCTAGTGGAAAAAAGGAATGGAATGAGCACATAACGAAACAAAACAACTGCAGCAGCATCACATACGCACATCACAATACACTACAATATCAACTACTGCACTGCAACACCTTAAGACATGAGAACAAAATGCAGTAGCACATACGCCAATGAACAGTTGTTAAAGACAACATAAACCTGTGCTTACACATCCCACACAAAGTCACAAAGGCTGCTTGACCACACGGTTACATAAATATGCACGGAACAAACACATTTTTTTAAATCACGAAAATAATTGTTAAAAATATTTAGATACTATAACAATACTATACTAACCCAATAGATCACAGAACATTACGATGTTAGCTTGAGAAGTTCAATACTTCAAAAATAATGAATGGAGAGTTAAGATAAGTCAAACTTGCCATAAATCATATGCATGTACACACAGTATGTGCATAGACTGTAACAAAATTGTATTGTTTCACAAGAGAAATATTATTTTGTATGTATTAATTTACAAGTTATCTCTACCCTATCTTACATGCCATTTCTCTTTCTTAGTAGCCTTGGTACTATTTTCAAACAGCAAACAAACACTGCAACCAAAGAGATTACAGTAATTGACTTCCCAAACGCTCCAGCATTGAAGACTAAAATTAATGTTGGCATTCCACAGATGCTGCCAGAATCTAACATGGTGTAGAACAAAAAACTGACATTTCAAGGGTTAAAATAGAATTTGTGAAATGCAGACAATAGTACAAAAAGGGGGTTCTGTACAGTCTACCGGTACTGACTAAAAGAAACAAAATCAGAAATAGTTGGGCAATATACAAAATAAGTGTAAATTTAAATTGATTTCTGACAGATTAAAACAATAATAATGAAACACGCTTTCTGTTTTATTGTAAAATATAATACTATCAAATTATTTAGTCTAATGATCAAGCAGCCCATTGCCATGTTTATAGTTACAGTATGTAATTAGTTCCTCATTAAGTTATTAAACAGGTAATTTTAATACAATTTACTTTTGTTGTAATTTTTTGAAAACACTGTCAGCATTACGCAGCATTGTACAAGCTTAGTAACTACCCATATCAAGTGTTAATACATAAAAAAAAATTAAGCAAGCAATTACAGAGTGAGCAATGCAAAACAGTGAATAAAAGCAAACTTAAACAGCAACAAAACTAAACATAAATTATGTACAAAACATTGCAGGACCACACATATGGAAATAAAGTAACAAACTTACTAATTAAGTTAATTTAAATACTATGTCTACTACTACAAAAAAGCATTGGCAATACGTAGTTTTCTTTAAAAAAAAAAAAAAAAAAAAAAAGGTTTTTTTAAATGAAAATTTGCTTTTAAGGCCACAGGTAAGAATACTGTATCTGCAGGTTTCATTCTTCAAATCATGAAAGAGAGCAAGATTCGCAAAACCATTACACAGAAATGTTGGAAATTGTTTGTAGTATGACACGTGCCCAAACACACCCCTTCCTTTAGTCCATCTGCCGCACAGCCGAATACTCCTTAGGAAACCACCCTCGCCGCCCAGCGCCGAGAGAAGGGTGTGGGAGAATGAGTGGCAAGGTTTTTGCGTGTGTTGTGTTTCTTTAATGTAATTTTAAATTTCAGTGTTTTGTTTACAATGTATGTTTTTCACATGTCACTAATTTACACAAAAACAGCTGCCCTGGACGCACAGATAAAAACCTTTTTTAAGTGTCTTATTATTGTTTTAATGTTTTTAAAACTGTGTTTTAATATTTTGTCTTTCATTTTCAATCACCATTATTATCTACTATGTCAGTGTTGCATCAACTATCCTATGTCTTTGTATCTTTCCGCTTGAACATGATGCAACAGGGAACAATAATCCAACATAAGACATTTCAGAATATGTACTAATAATGTTTTATGTTATTACTATTTTTCCAGTGTCAAATTTGTCTTGTGTCCCTTTGTTCCATTAAGTGTTTTTGTATGTGAACTACTTTGCGCCACGCAAAGTCAGCCCCCCTCGCGGAGCTGGCTTGGTGACGCCACCGCCATGTTGAGTCAGTCGGAGTCTGACACGCGGAGGAGATAGACGCCTCATCTACTCCGGGTCCTTCACCAGTTTTGCATCAGTTACTTTAGTTTTCTATAGTTTAGTTTTTAGCTACAGCAACCGTTTCATTGTTGTTTTAAACCAGGGGCTTCTCACCCCCTGCCGGCCGCCGCATCCAGGGGCTTAAATTCACATCATAAGTTCACAGCCAGCCTAGTGCTGTTTTCCCGTGTAACCACTAGAGGGGTTTATGCTCCAGGCCCGCTCAACTGGCATTGGCTTTCAGCAGATACCAGTCAATTGCTTATGATGAGTAAACTAGGAAAACTATCCACGTCTTATGTAGTGCTTGCTCACCCCGTCCCTAGTGATGCATAGTGTACATATTTGAGTGTGTTGTGTTGTAAATACTGGCTCTAACAAGTCTCTGAAGAATCAGTCATTTGGAGGGTGCAACAATCCACTGGTACGTAGCCTGACCTGTGGTCGTCGGCCTGTCGACCATGGGATCATCATCATCAAAGGGGTTTCCTCTGCGGCTTTAGCCGGGTACTGTAAGGTACTTGGCCTACCCACCCTATTTGTTTCCAAATTTATTTGTGATGCGTAGTTGTAGCTTTCAGTCTGGTGTAAACGTAACGAACCGCAGTATGTGTGTGAAGGGGAGCAGTGCCACCACAGTACCCTTTTCCCCACTATCCACCTCATCTCAGCTCTCACTGCTAGCCGGTCCATTTTACCTTAACTTTGTCACCCACATCCCGTCCAACTCACCTACAGAGTCAGTGTTGTCATTATTTATACGTCACCCCCCCCCCCCCAGCACCTCTCAACAACTTCGAAGCCAAATTTTTTCACAACATAATTTTCTATAATTTTGCCTAACTATCAACTTAATTTCTAATGTCAATAACTAGCCAAAATTATAAGATTGTATATTTTGAAAAAAAAAAAAACTAGGCAAAATAGTGCACACAATTTCCAACATTTCTACGCAACAGTTTTGCGATATCTTCTTTTCAGGACTTAAAAAAAAATAAAACTTACTAAAATAGCATAAATAGGGACCTGTGCCTTTATGTAAAACAAGTTCTATGTAAAACTACTTCTCAACTAACGTATTTTTCTTTACAGAAAATTCTGTTTTAGGTAACCACAATCCTACGTAAAATCTAAGCTAAAGATATTTTTAGTGTACTGCAGTGACTGCACTTCTGCAATTAGAGCACACTGGCCGACTGCCATGTGTTTCACAACTCACCTGCAATCACTGTCAACTTGCACTTAGCAAGTGCACAGTTTTATTGCTTTTGTTCTGGAGAGAGTGTGGCTGGTTTTAGTTGTTAATAGTGGCAACCTGTGGTATGTTAATTAAAACAAAATTATAGCTATAACGGAAATTCTGTCATCATCTGACAGTTCGACAGCTAAATAGTACAAAACAGCAATCTGGAAAGAAAAAAAAATTGCATACTAGGTAAAGCTTTACAACTGGCAAGTGAGTTACAGCACTGTTATGTCTGTATTTATTGTCTTTATAAAATACTACAAATATGTGAATATAAATTTGTGTACTTTTATAGGATATGTAAGTTACTAACACACAAAGTTAATAAAATGTTGAAAAATGTTCGGAATCTAACAATTATCACCTAATATGTATATGACGGTTTGGTATTCTTACCTGTCATTCATACACCACGAGAACATGCACGATTTGCAACTATAGTTGTTATAATATGTAATACTTCATTTAATATTTCACCTAAATTTATTTAATGGTAGCAGCTCTAATTGTCTATAAGTAAACACTCTTCAATTTTTTTTTAATTATATCGCTTTGTTCTCTGCGAATACAGAATTTTATTATTTAACATTATGTAGGCAAACATATTTTATAACTTTTAACAGGAATGAACCTCTAGCTATTTATTACAAACTTATAAAGTTTACGTATTACAAAATTCTCTGGTATAATATTTTGTCTAAATGATGGATGATTTGTCTCAAGATAGAAGTCCACCTCATTACTCGTTTATGAATAGTCCCGAGGTTAGCCTAGATGTAGATAAATTTCACAATTTCAACTTTGTTCACTAGAAAATGTTCCAAGCAAAGTTTCCAACAGTCCAAAATGTAAACCAAATTAATTAATTGCTTATGTTATAGTATTTGATTGTAGCTTCCTAATCATTGATAATAAAACATCATGAATAATTAATGAGAAAACCTGCAGGTCACTTTTCATGAACGCCTTAATTATTGTGTAGTGTTCTCTAGTGTTCTGAATTGTTTATGTACTCTCTGCCATCTTAAGTCTGTGCTTCGTCACGCCAGAAGTAGTGCCAAACAAGCTTGTCTTGAAGCATGTGGTCTAGATGAAGATCATCTTATTCAAGGACTGTGAAACTTGGAGTTGAAAAATGCTGTTTTAAAAAATAAGATTGTCTTGGTCAAGTCGTCTCAGCACATAACTGTGAATACTGCTCATACACAACCTCTGCAGCTCTAGTTATCTCGGTACTCGTCTAGCCTCGCACAGGATGTTCACACAAAAGCCAGCGAAAACCACTTTTAGTGGTCTCAGCAGTTTCGTAACTGATGCTGACATTGTGGAGATTACTGAATCAGTGAAATCAGCAGTAATGGAACGCAGCCTATGAATATACCTACACTTCTGTTTGATAGCACAAATGAACCAAGTAATTTTTCAAATGTTACATGATTTTGTTATGACACCAGAATGTTAATACTATTATCGTGGGTGCCTATTGGAAAATCACCTTCTCACACTATCAGCCATGTTTGTTTTACAATTTGTCGCACGTTCGTTCAATGGTACGTAAATAAATTGTGATGTAAATATTTTTCAAATATACATGTTTGCACAATTTACATATAAAATAAATTCATTGAATTAAGATTAAGATTAAGCTATTGAAGATTAATTTATTTAACTATAATAATATCGTTTATTAACGAATTTAGACAATTGAAATTCTTCTAGAAATCGAAATTCAAGTAGCGAAAATTCAATTTCAAGTATCCATGTACCAGATATTCGCACAACCCTATTAAAAAGGTAAGGTTCGCTAAGATAACTTTGTACAGTTATTAGTTGGTCAAAAAATAGGAACTGGAAAAAAGTTACCTTCCGAATTTCGTGGACCTGAATGTAAGCCTTTTACAAGTACCTTAGATGTAAAGAATTTCATGTTGATAATCATTTGCTGTCAACATTAACTATTTATCAGTGAAAGTGCAGCAAATTTCAGTTGTTGGAACATGAACAATATGCAATCGTCACTGGAAATCACATGAAAATCACACCTTTTCAGTACTTAATACAACCAGTGCAGTCAACTGGAACCGTGCCATTAAACATACAAATATGCAAATGAATCAAATTCTATCAGTTAATGAGTGCACCCACCAGAATTTAAGAATTCACACTATCTCTCATGGCACATATACATACCAATTCATCATAACATGTGTGTATACATTAATGTGCACATACTTATACAAAAAAAATCTTCATAAGTGCAAGAGGGTTTACTCAAAAGAGGCAATTAAGTTTCATGGATTCATAATTTCACTGCCATTAGAATTAATAAATTACCTAAAGAAGCAGATTTAATACTCCTAACACAACACCACTATTATTTATAGATAATATTAAAGAATTGTATAAGTTAGGATGGCTAAAGCTAGTGTGTGTGTTGTTAGGTTGGTAGCAATGCTAGTGAGAGGCTACCGTGTATGTGTGGTTGTTTGGTTGTGTGCTATTTCAACAGCCAGCCATGGGGCCCAGATGCAAGGTGTTTTGGCGTAACATGATCAGAATGTAACAATCACATAATCTGTGTGGCCATTAAAGAATGGAAGTGCAGCACTAATATCTGCAAGCATCAAGGGACCTTGCAGCTGGATGACAACACATTTCCTTTAAAACTTTAGTGGCACTCCGTACTTTGTTTACACGAAGCCTATTTTCTGTGCACATGCACAGTGTTTAAAAGTGTTCACATTTTCTGCTATTTAAAATGCTATTACCTATAAAAACTTATGCAATTATTAATTATTAATACAGTATTACTATAGTTTCTGAAGAAAGGTTTTTAACTAGGACTGTTTGGAGACTTAAAAGTGATGCGTGTCCAGTCTGACGCACTGCAGGAATATGTACTCCCAAGAAAACCCCCTCATCACCCAGCACCGAGCAAGGGGGTGGAAGTAATGTGTACTAGTGCGTCACTTACCAGATTTAGCTTGTGTTTATTTTCAGTGCTTTTATTGTGTTTAAATTCAGTGATTCATATCTTATCTTCACTGCTTACCTAGATCTCTTTATAAACAATAAATCACATAGTTACATAAGTGAAACAAACATAGGAGTGTTCTGAACAAATGTAAAACTTGTTTCAATTTAATTATTTTCAAGTGTCTTCTTAATTTACATGTTTAAGATGTCTTTTAATAATTTGATTATATTTTTAAATGTCACTGTTTAATGTATTCAACATGTTTTCTTAATCTAAATCATACATATTTTTCCATTGATTTAGTGAACACACACTGGAAACAGAATTCCTACACAAAGCATTTTTCAATGGTAACCTTATTATTAATAGAACTATTTATTTCCGATAAATTTTTATGCACTCTGCTTTAAATGTGCTCATATGATTTGATTCACAGTTTAGATTTAACATCAATACAATTCTTTCATTAATTTGGCTTGTGAACGTGAAGAAAGTGGATTTCAAAAAATGTCCTTTCCTCCATTCCACAAACCAAATTAATCAAATAATACTATTAAAATATTATATCAACTTCTATTTAATCAAGTCACATTCTATATCCTATCACAATCTAATATGTATAACTTAACAAATTTAATAACTCAAAAAAGGCACAATTGGCACAAAATATCATAAAATGCTTATTCTCACCAAACTCATTTTACTAAAGATGACTACTGAAAAATAAAGCATAACGAATAAATTTTAGAAAAATTTTCTTGTCGGTACCACTGTACAATATTAATGCAATAATTTATGTTGGCAAAAACTGATGAATTACATTACACGAACTGTCATTATTAGAGGGCCATGCAATATTTGCATGTATGTCGTTAAAACAAAAAAACAATTCGGTTTAATGAAATATATGCCATAAAAACTCTACAACTAAAACATACATTTAAACTTTAGATTTAAAAACTTGCATTTAAACTTGGGGTTCTTTAAAACCTTGCACTTCAACTTTGGGTTGTTTAGAAACTTACATTTGAACTTTGAATTTGCTAAGGAGTATGCATTAATATTTAAAATTAAAAACTTGCTTTTGAACTTTGGGTAGTTTAAAAACTTGCATTGGGACTTTGGGTTGTTTAAAAACTTGCATTTGGACTTTGGGTTGTTTAAAAACTTGCATTTGGACTTTGGGTTGTTTAAAAAGTTGCATTAAAACACTGGGTCGTTTAAAAACTTGCATTTGAACACTGGGTCGTTTAAAAACTTGCATTTGAACACTAGGTTGTTTAAAAAATTACATTTGAACACTAGGTTGTTTAAAAACTTGCATTTGAACACTAGGTTGTTTAAAAACCTGCATTTTAACACTAGGTTTTTTATAAACTTGCATTTTAACTTTGCGTTGTTTAAAAACTTGCATTTGAACTTTGGGTTGTTTAAAATCTTGCACTTCAACTTTGGGTTGTTTAAAAACTTGCACTTCAACTTTGGGTTGTTTAAAAACTTGCACTTCAACTTTGGGTTGTTTAGAAACTTACATTTGAACTTTGAATTTGCTAAGGAGTACCTATGCATTAAAATTTCATCCAACATAATATCCTGAACTTTAATCATCTTTCTGCGACGATGTGAAGGCTGGGGTTTGAATCTGGCTTCCAGACAAACACTATCCTCGTCTGTTATCTACTTCCCCGAAAGTAGGGTGTTCAAAGGTGGCAGGATTCAAGTACACTCCAAAGAAACTGTTTTTATGGTCCAAAACAAACCTTTTTACATCCCCCCCCCCCCCCGGACGCTGTTTTAAGGGCACAGTAGACAGCAATGTTCTACACTTTTTTTATTTCTATATTTGAAACCAGACAATGTTTGTTTTTCTTTTTTCATTACAAAATTAATTGCGACTAAATTTAGCTCTTACAAAATATTTTATGTAACTTAGTTTCTGCATAATCACTTATTCAAGTTAAAATTTGCA
>PNEQ01063790.1:6929-33877 GCA_003012365.1 Medauroidea extradentata | reverse complement strand
ATGTTAAAAAAGTTTGAACAGTTAGGGTGTTTGATGAGCCTCAAAGTTCACTTTTTGAACAGCCACCTTGATTACTTCCCGGACAGTTTAGGAGATGTTAGTGAGGAACAAGGTGAACGTTTCCACCAGGACGTTAAAGTGATGGAAAAACGTTATCAGGGCCGCTGGAATACCAACATGATGGGGGATTACTGTTGGTGCCTTCACCGGGAAGTTCAGCTAGCGGTTCATCGTAGAAAATGCTACACAAGAAGCTTCAAGGAAAAAAGGGAAAGAAAATATAGACCAATTCCAATTGACAAGTGAACCCTGTATTATCATTTAACATTGCTATAGTAAGTAGTTCAACTGTAAATATAAACTATTTTCATGACATAACATTGTGTTTCATTAATTTCCCTGTTATACTGTATATGGGTATTAGACTATTTAAAAATACATATTGCTTTTAAACTATGGGTGATACAAAAAAACTAAGGCCAGATTTGGATTCAGCACATTAAAATCTATAAAGATCAGCTATTAAATTTTAAAAAGTTTTCAAACCATTTTTTTTGATGGCCTGTGTAATCTAATTAGAAGCTTTTCGGAGTCCTAATTTATTTGCTATTCATCTTTTTTCTCTGAGTAGCCGTAAACATATTGCATTACCAGAGTCCCAGCAGGTTTTTCTGCTGTGTCCAAAATACTTCTTAATACTTATTAAATTAATAACTTGTCCCCAATACAAGACTCGTTAAAAATAACAACAGACTTTTGTAGGTCTTAAAAAACTGTCAATATTTCCGTGTAATTAATAAAATAATCAATTCAGTTTTTTTATTATTTTTGCTGCAGATTTCCTAGCGAAATCTGCAGTCATTTACGTGAGCAGTTTGCTTTACTGACTGAATTCCATTTAACATTTGAGTTATTGAAATAACAAATACAAATTAAAATCTAAGTCTTATTTCATGTGTGTTCATATGTCCACAGGTTCCGACTTTAATGCGAAGGAGACAATGGCCAGATACAGCACTGACGTCATAGTATCGTGTGCTTTTGGTGTTAACACGGACGCACAATTAAACCCTAACTGTGAATTCCGTTCAGTTTTGAGGAGGGTTTTCGAACGCGACAGTCTGATTGAGAGAATTACATCTACACTTGTCTTCATTCTCCCAACCTTACTAAGTATATTTAAATTAAAGACTATCGCACCTGACATCGAAGACCTAGTGCGCAAGATGTTCTGGGATGTCGTGGAACAGAGGAAGAAGACTGGAACTGTAAGAAATGACTTTATGGATCTAATGATAAAACTCATGGATGAAGGTGAGGTGCGTGTTGAGGATGCCAAGGATCTAGAGGAAATAAAACAAGACAATTCTTTCAATAGCCTCGAGCTCTCCAAGAAAGATAACCTTCAGATTGGTAAGTATATGCATTAAAAATACATCATAAATTAACAACAGTGTAAAATCATAAGTGAATGATGTTTTATTTTAAAGGTATAAAGTAGTTATGACAATAATATGTTAATATGGCACTTTTATCATTTAGCGTTTTACCTTTTAAAAATTTACTAACATTGTTGTGCATGATATTATTTAATTAACTTTACGTGTTAAAAAATATTATCAGGCAACAATTAAAAGTACACTCAGATATAAATATCTTAACTTTAATCCGTTGACTGTAAGGGAATATATAACATTTACATAAATTTGTTCGGTAACTAGATGGCACACAATTATAGGAGTCGTTATAAGTACTTTAAAATTTAAATTATAAAATATTAACTTGTATCTGATACTTGAAAAGTGTATTACATAAGTATATGTAATGTAAACATAATATTTTCGCCATTGGAACGTAGGCAATATATTTAATTATTCGTACCTAGTAAGTAGCAGGATCAGGATGGTTTTTAAAATAAATATTGCTATAAATTATGATAAAAAATGTTACATTTTCAAGAAACATGAACTAGTTATTTGACATCTTTAACCAAATTGCATATTCTTAAGATGTAAATACAAATTTACTTAATTATTTCCTATCCTGATATCTCCAAGTAGTTGGTGAAGAGCGAAGGGAGTGTGGCATCTCATCGCATTACGTGCACGTTGTTACGCGGTGTCTCGGAACAATGAACAAAACATCTTGGTTGTTGAGGATTTTTTACACAAACTGAACTTTCACTATGAATAATTCGCAACGTTGGTCATACCAGCCTATAAAACTCCAGAAATCTAGATATCGCTAATTTTTCAATAAACTAAAAAATTTCATGTGATATTAACCTTTATTGAATAGACCCCGTTTCTAAACAAATCCATCTTTAGAAACACATTTATATTTTAGAGTCTTACTGGCAAAAATTTCTACAAAACTTTATGTTTGTATATCGTTGCATGGGTGTGCATTTATTTTCATAAGAATTCAAGATTTCGGTAACAAATGTTCCCAAAGTCGTGTATTACTAAAGAACTATTGTTTGTCTAAGTATCTGCATTTTAACGTTTTTTTTTTGACAAAAAATATTTAATGTGTCTATAAAGTCAATAAAACAGCAATTTGTTGTAATCCTAAGTAAAATCGAATCTAACATTTTGTTATAGGAAAATATTGGTACATTTACACCTTCGAATAAATATCGTTCCGCAACACTAATATTGATTATTTTGATATAAATCAGAATATTGTACCTCACGAAAGGTTTTTAGAAAGTATTTACAGCAAAACTTTAGCATTGAGGGATAGGATTGATAATTGTTTTTTTATTCAGTCAAAATATTGTCTTTAAATGTTGTAATGCATGTTTTCATTTCAAGACTTTTTTAATCATATGTTAACGTATATGATATATTTTTGAATAGATCAAGAACTCCAATAAAGTGTAATGATAGAATTTAAAAAATTAAAAAAGCAAAACAAAAATTACTTTGCACAGAATCTACCTGATAATTTTTCTGGCTAGGGGCCATAAGAGGATCCTATCTCTTGCAACGCTAAAATTGCGAACTTAGAAGTTAATCGTCGAGAACATAATTACGTATAACAGAACAATTATGTTAACATTTTACACAACTTTTTATTGTAAGTCTAAGATATAAGTTTTTTAAGAAGTTCAAAATTGAAAAAACTTACTGTTTTATCTTTCACGAGTGTATCTAAAAATAAAAAATCGCCGATTCATCAAAGTTGTCACGTCTGCCATGCCTGTAATATGCTTGTTTAAAATAATGTTAACCCTCATGAATATTTTACTATTACAAATGTCCTACTATTGCCATTACATATATATTTTGACCATCGACTGCAGAATCACTGTTATATTCTGTGGCAAGCAAGTATGCACATATTTTGGTTCATCACGTATACTTATCTCTTCCAAGAACATGTGTTCTTTAAACGAGTTACTTGTTGTCATTCTACAAGTATAAGAAAGTTCTCTGTACTTGAATCTTCCTCATTTAAAATAACAATGAAAACAAGACCTTTCTCTTTTCGAGCAGCTATTTTTTTAATGCAATTATCTGCTGAATGATTACACTCCTATTTGTCGAGACGGTTGTTACGATGTTAATGCAGGCTATTACGCCTCTTCTAAATTATAGGTTGGGCTAAAGGTGCAGTTAGTGAGCTAGAAATGTTCGCAATTGCGGTTATGAATGCCGAATCTCTTCCTTGTAGGTTTATGGGGCTCAGCCCTGAGAAATACTTCTCTTCCCCCTGACTTCCGCACAACAGAATAGGGTAGGTAAGGAATAAATTCTTATTTTTGCCGTATTACTGTCTTAGATATTAACATTTATTGTATTCTAAGACAGTCATATGTGTTCACTTCTCGGCCAGTTAGGTTACAAGTTTTGGGAAATTTAGTCTACACGTTTAAAATGTATCAGTGTTGGGAGAACAGACAAACAGACAAATAAACTGTTATAGATAAATATGATCTGATAGAAGCGAATATTCTCTATCACATTTTTCGTAACAAATTAAGCTAAAACTGGCAAAAGAATTGCGAATTAGGGATGTGTCAAACTTCCTACAAGACAAAACGCCACCCACAACACCTCTTTGTAAAGTATCTCCGGAATGATTAAATCAAAGTTTTAATTTTATAAACGATTTTAAAGATATAGTAACTGCATTAACTTTAAAGTAGCTTTCCTAGATACAGCGAATAATAGTGTTGCAAAAAGAGGAAAATAGACAATAATGCTGGTTTCGAACAGGACTACGGGGACATGGTGGAACCACGGATATAAAGAAAATTACATGTAGGGAAATCAACTTTATAGAAGATAAAGAGAGTTATAACATATCAATTCAAAAAACTAACAAGTTGTTAAACAGGAAAAAATTAACCTATAGTATATTTGGAAAAGTTGAGTAAGAAAACACTTAACAAATAGAAAATAATTACTTCGAAAAAAAATTTTTTTAAGTATTTGCTTCAAATTAGTGTGATAAAAAATACATGTTCTGGAATCCTGACGACTGTCTTGTCGAGAATTACTAAATTTCTGGGAACAAGATACCACTCCAGACCATAAAATTGAGTCTAAATATATTCGTAGATACTCACTAGAAAAGAGATAAAGAATACAATTATTAAAGAACTGAAACAAAAAAGCTCAGGGTGGATATGAAATAACAGTAGATATTCTGAAAAAGAGGGTGATGCAAAAACCGAGAGACTAACTAAATTACTTCGAAAGCTTAGGAAAACGTAGAAATGCCAAATGTATAGCAGGGAGTAATAACCATACCCGGCCGTACGTCGTAAGTGTGAAAAAGTTATCCGAAATCGCCTGAAGGAATACTCATTCCAAGAATATAAGGCAAGGTTCATGAGGGGCACTCGGAAAGTCAACAAGGAATTAGATACGTGGGATAAATGAAGACGTCTCTAAATGCTGGTATTATAATAAAGGGTTATTTGCAGTCTTTAATCCAAAATTCATATATCAGCATATTTATATATAGACGCTGAACAAAGTTGGACAAATTTCGTATCCCAAAAAAAAATTTCCTAAACCCAGTTAAAATTACCGGTACAGAGTCAAGGTGCTAAGTGAGGGTTAATTGACTGACCATAAGGCTTTTGATATAAACTTGTCAGGCAGTAGCTGTGCTATATCACCAGGCCTATTTAACTATAAATTAGATAAACTCACACATAACGAATGTCTCAGGGCGAGAACGTATGTCCTAGAGCGAGGGAAGTAGGATATATAGCCTTTTTTTTAACGGAAAAATGTTGTTCAATACCATATCAATGTAAATAATGACGCCGTCGGTGGACCAACCATAACCTCGTTTTTACACACACGTACAGTAACAGGTGATTGCACTTCGAAACAACTACGCCATTTTTCTAACTGCTCAAATTAAGAGGTCTTGGTCTCATTATGTGATGCTAATACTCCATCTGTACTTTTCTATCATCTCTGGTGTTAAATATTGCTGTGGAGGAAGCTCTATGGAAAGAAGTTGTGATGAACATGGGTGTTAACATAGAAACCTAAGTAAATATATCAGCCTGTACAGGTTATGTAGCTATAATCACAGAGTGTTTATAATATCTCAAGACACCGATAGGAGCATTTGTAAGAGGAAAAGAAAAATATAACAGAATAGAAGGCGATTAAGTCAAAACCAAGAATATTTAATTACATGAAACCGAAATCGAATTAGTAAACATGAATTTAAAGTAGTTAATGGATTTTAATGCCCTAAAGTAATTATACCAAATTTGAATACAGATAAACATGAGAGACCAAAAATATTAAGATTAACAAAACGAAATTATATACAGGCAACAAAATATTGTTATTATATTCCATTACGCATAAAATTAAAACTAGACTATAAAATATAGTCATTTAAAATGTCAGAACCCAATTGAATATCAAAAGAACAAGAAAGAAAACTCACGTATTTTGGAATAAAGTCTCACGAAACGTATACGAGCCTACATGCGAACAGGAGGAATGGGGAAGAAAATGTAATATGGAGTTTAGGGATCTTTATAAGAGTCCAGCTGTACGTAGAATAAAGTGCAAAGTATTCGATGGGCTGGAAATGTAAGGAATAAGAAGAGAGGAGGGATATTCGTTGAAAGAGTATGCTGTGTGATCGTGAATGAAGACCACTGCGCGTGGCAGCCCGAGACAGATATGGCGGAGTCAGGTGAAGGCAGTCATAGAGATTCTGTAGGAGATTCACAAGACCAGTTAAGATGGAGGGAATGTATTTGTGCGGTTGAATATCAACTAGGATACAAAAGCCCAGGGGTTAATAGTTAGTGGACATTAGCCTTCTTTATTGTGACTGAGGCACAGAAACGGGAAAAGCGATAAGTCGAATACAACACGTCATCGCCTCTAGGCGCGAAGGACTATACCAGCGTGCAGTGTTTTCGTCGAGTGTGTTTTTAAACGGGACTACAAGCGATAACCCTGCTATATGCGGAAAGTATGTAGTAAAGTTCAAGGCAGGTTTCTACGGTTTTGTTTTATGATTACGGTTGATATTTTCTCAGCTACAGCAACGTGCACTGAAGAAAGAGTATAGTTGCAGGTACCATACTTGTGTTAAAATAGGGACAACAAAACAGTTTGGTTGTTGGTATTACTCTGGACAGTTCCTTCAACAATCTGTTCCGTAGAAGTTACCATCTGGTGTGTAAAAGTAACAATGCTCTTTGTTTCTTTTAGAAAACAGATTGTTGAAGGAACTGTCGTGAGTAGTACCGACAACCAAACTGTTTTGTTGGCCCTATTTTAACAGAAGTATGGCATGATCTTTGAAAGAACTGTGCAATGTGAGTGCATGACTGGATTTATTTACGACAGTCATTTATTTCGCAATGGAGTATGCCCAAGTAAATAAATCCAGTCAGAAGTATGGCACCTGCAACTACACTTTTTTTTTTAGTGTGGAAAATTCAAATTCAGCACTTTTGAGGATCTTGGTAATCATGTTTTTAATAATTAGCCGGGGTCGTTTTCAAAACCATAGGGACGCAGTTTGAAGTGTGTCTTACTTTCGTAGATAAACGCATTGGAAACCTTTTTAAATAGTTATAGAAGAAAAAATACTTTCCGTTCCACGCTACAGCACATCTCGCAAAGGTCCGCTAACACTTAAGTGTAAGTATGAGAGATAAAAACTCTTCGAAGGTAATGGTTGTATTAATGACAGTCAATCTCGAAGTATACTCGAAATTTCTACACTAACGGAATTTCAAGGAAGCAAACATATGAGTGGAGCTCAAAGAGTGTGATGAACAATACAATCATTGCAAGTTGGGTACACAATAATTTCACAAACGATATCTGGACTAGTTTTATTAGTCGGAATATAAGTACGGTAGTTTGTGATGGTCATGCCAATGCGATATATGGTGCAAAATAAGTTTCTAGAATAGTCAAATGTTTTTCTATAAAACAATAAAAATATAAATATAATTAGGTATAAAAAACCACTAATGTATAATTACAACGGTTTATTTGACGAAATAATTTTCATTTTCGAAATAGTGATACAAACGACTTACACAATGGTTCTCGTCAAGAGAAAAACAGGATAAGAAAGGAAGACAGATATGACTCCTTGTAACTTATTAGTCATTTTATGATTTCCGTGTTTTCTTAGCTTGTTTTTCTGTTTAATGCGACGATTTTTTGGTATTCCGACGTTACCCACCCAAACTTCAGCATATTGTTATTTTTTCGTCAGAAATCTTCGCGGTCCAAGAACAACCTACCAAAGTTTCATCAAATCGGTTGAATACAATTGTGTACGAACGAATGGGAGCAATGCCCTGCCCCCTCCTTCTCCCCGATGTATGCAGTTTTTGTAAAAAAAAAAACCTTCAAAGGATGAGGAGACTTGTTTTTATAACATTTGCCACCTTTACAACCTACTTGATAGCAACCAAGCTACAACAATGAGTGTTGTGCAACCTTATTATTAGCTAGCAAGCTACAACAACGACGTTTGTACAACGTAGTTGTTGGAAACCACGCTTCAACAATGATAGTTGTACTTTTTAGCAACAAAGCTAAAACAATTGCAGTTGTACAACCTACTTGTTAGCAACAAAGCTACAACAATGGCATGACACTTGTGCAAACTAAATAGACAACAATGGTAATTATACAAACTATTATCTAACATGCAAGCTAAAACAATGACAGTTGTATAGCATACTAGTTAGCAGCCAAGCTACAACAATGACAGTTGTACAGCCTACCTGTTAGCAACCCAGCTACGTAAGTAACAATTCTGCAATCAAGTTGTAAGCAACCGAGATATATCTTCTGATGTGTATATTTTCATTCTCACTTTCCTTATAAATATTCGTGATGAAAATTAGCCTGCGCCTTTCTTAAGTCCCCGGGTTTCTCTGTTCCAAATTACAACGCGATTAGGTGAGCAATTTAGTCGTCGAAAAGTAACAAACCGACAAAATGACCTTCGCATTTATGATATCATTGTAGACTTGGACATAATTACAGCGGTAATAGTCATGTTCTCTTGATTATTTATGAGTATATTACTAAAGATCTTGGCGTGTTATCGGCCAAGTTCGTAAATAAAAATAAAACGTTTATAATTTGATGAAATCTAGATGATTCGTTGTAACTCATGTTAAACATGTCGAAAACTTTTAAAATATAGCTCAATCAACTAGCAACTCCTTCGCTGAGAGCTGTCCAACATGGTACGGTAACAGTAAAGTAGGGGTGCACAATGCGATGCGAACCAATAAGACTGTGGTGAGAGGAAATACTGAGACGAACTGGCGTCATTTCAGTGTTGTCTGCAGGTGACTAACTTATGCTTTGTCTTCATCTCTAGAAAAAAAGTATGCAGTGCTCAATCGTATATAAGCTTAGATGATATATATAACCATTCGCCAGCGCCGTTGTGTATAAACCTGATTAAAAGTTGCTAGTTCAGTGCTCCATTTCACGTCAGCCTGACTGTTACCCTGTCAGGAAATGAAGCATACCCACTTAACCACGTGCCTCAATGAAACAGTTTTATTGCGATCTTGTTTCAGAAATGAAAGGCGACGACTATGTGGCGCAAGCTTTCGTGTTTTTGGTGGCTGGATTTGAGACATCTTCTTCAGTCTTGAGCTACACTTTGTATGAGCTGGCGTTGAACCCTGACGTCCAGGAGAAGTTGAGGAGTGACATAACCACAACACTGGAGAAACATGGAGGGAAACTGACTTACGAGGCCATGACATCGATGACGTATCTTGATATGGTCGTTTCAGGTAAGAATAAATCGCTAGTATCATGTAGCATGTGTAAGCAGTGTCAAACCCCTTCTTTCAACGTGGTGTTTCTGTGTGTGTCTATATATATATATATATATATATATATATATATATATATATATATGCACACCCTAACCAGAAGTCTTAAGGGCATAAGCCCGAGTTTCTTCGCTTTTAACGAAAATTATTATTTAAAACATAAATGAGAGCCGATATCGTAAAATCGCTTCGTAACTTTGTTATGGTTGAATTAAACTGCATACTCTAATTTTGTCGAGTCAGAAGACTGCAAAATAGTTGCTAATTATTGAATTAACCAAATTTATTTTTTAATTGATAAATTAGCTCTACTCATCTTACAGTTTGTCTCGAAAAATTACATTGCATAGCAAAACCAATTTGCAAAAAAGATACGAAGCAATTTTACGATATCGTCTCTCGTATGCATTTTAAAAAAATAATTCTCTCGAAAGCTGAGAAACTCGGGCCCAAGCCTTAATATTTACTTTCGCACGAGTAGGGCTTTAAAAAATGTAGATACATAAAAAACGTATTTTATGGAAAGATATAATTTGTTTTATTATGTTCTGTAGAAGGAATCGGGGAGAATATTGGGAGCAATTTTCCGCCATCTTGGAAGACGCCTCACGGCTGCCATTTTTTTTCTTTTATTTTTATTATAACGTTACCCTCTTTATTCTCAAGAAACCGTCAGTATTGCATATTTTACCTTAAATTTTCATTTTCTTCCCAGAAAATTTCTTGATTTCCTTTCTTTTCACAAAAAAAAATTTGACATGACATGTAGGATCTCAGCGCGGGCAGACGTGTCACTTTCTTGGACCGTCAGGCCCGTAATGCGGGACATAAGAATACATCTTAAAATAAAACTTTATTATTATTTTTGAGTTATTATTTCTATTTTATACTTCGTTAATATTATTACATTTTATATTTTTTAAAGTTAATGTAAATACAAACAGTACTGTTAATAGCATAGGTCCATCTCGCTTAAAGAAATCAAAATGCATAACTTTTATTTTAATAATACTTATCATGTAAAATACGTTATTTATTTCAAATTAAATATTACACTTAAATACTAATAATGATAATTGCTGTGTTATGCATCCCTCTACTTACTCATGCCCGACAGATTTTCAGTATAATAAGTAACATATTTTAAATTATGATATTTACTTATGATGCATGTAAGAGGTCAACTTTGGTACCCCTACACGAGCTCACCACCTGAATACCTCGCGGACAGCACCCGGACAGCATCACTATAGCCAAGGAAATGAGTTTTAATGTGTAACAATACAGTTTAGGCCAATACGTAAACATCCTGATACACCCCTATCCATCCATGTCTCCTTCACTCTACCCCAACCCATAATCTCCCCTTCAACCCATCCACCTACCATCCCATACACCCCTCCACTATCAATCCCCTCCAACAACTCCTCACATTTCCCACTCCTTCTATCCTTCTACCCTATCATTAATTTTACATTTCACATACATAAGTACGACATTTCCCTAACAGCTGACAGCTACTACAATCCATCAAACTTTACAGTCTCCGCTGTGAAAAATGTTAGCCTATCTCATATCGGAAACCAAGAATGGTACTGGATTAGGTATGTGAATTATAAACAATAACATTTTCTATTCTGTCTCTATTTTTTTTAAGGTGGGGTATATGTATTATTTTACAAAGTTAACAAATTTTATAAGAAAATTATTTAAAAAGTAATATTTGTTCCCAAAAAACACTCATTCATGCCAAAGTTAAATAACATACTTTTATTACATTTCAACTTATTGCTCAAATAATTCCAAAATGTATGTCCAGTGTCTAAGACTGAAAGAAATATCTTCGTTCAAAACAATTGTAATGTTAATGTTCTTGTACATACGCAGTAATTTTGGCGAAACACATTTTAGTAAATGATGTAATACGTACTGTCTTCACGGTTTATTTAAAAATGAAGAGTTTATTGCTAAAGACCTAGCTGTTAAACTGGGTTATTAGAAGCAAAGTTGAATTTACTGCTGATTTGTGCGTTTTGGCTGTTTATAAATAATTGTTTTAAAATATATATGTATCGCGCTCTAGTCAAATACAGTGGTTTGCTGTAAACTCATAAATGTATAGCTTATTAACAATTATTTAGATTTTATTTGGTGTCTTATAATTTTTAAACTATACATATGTTCTCCACTTCTCAGTCTTATCTAGTAATGCATATATTATAATTGTTTATTGCTACCGAACAGCATTTGTATATTATTGTTGTGTTTTAATAGTTTTTAGCAATATCAATAAAATAATGTTATAATTTTTCATTGGCAAATTCAACTTGCAGGCTGGGGCCTGAACTAAAGCATCTACCTACTTATCTATATAGAAATGAACAATTTAAAGGCGTATAGGCTTTGAATAAGTAGTAGCTCTTAGAGCCGAGACGTGTCCTCGATTATGTCACTTAGTCAAAACACTGAATTTAGCCTACATTCTGAAAAATAAAAGTAGGATCAAGAGATTCACTTCATGTTTGGGTTTTGTGCGTGTGTCTCCTTAAAAACTCTTTGAACACACGAACCGAATTTCTTCTAACTTGGTACACATAACGTATTATATAACCTGACTGTATTTTATGTGTTTTGTTTGATATGTACGCATTTCCGAAATGGCATCTATTTTAACATTTTTCGATCACACGAGATATTTAAGAAACAATAGCCTACTTTAAAATTCAAAATTTCATAAAACACGGTACAAATAAATTACACATTAAAATGACTTTTCTATTATGTAATTTGTTCATGCTGTAAACACTGTTTCAAAATTGAGGCATTTTTATGGTTTTATCATAGTGTGTCCATTCTGAGGATCTATTTCTCCGAATTTCATAAAAATCAGCAGGCTACACATATACAACATACTAACTGACTAGGCTTTTGTGTATTTTATTTATCATGTATTCATATTTTATTTATTGCCGTCTTTTTGTGCTTTAGCGTATAATACACAAGAAATTTTTTTCCGATCTTTATTAATCATGATACACATACACTGCCTCGTGTGTTAACTTTAGTGTTTTGGTCATTCTTTTGTCGTATTTAAAAAGTTGCAGTAAGTTTTCTATACAAAACATAGTGTTTCATGTCTAGAGAAATATTCCTTCGAATTTCATTCTACAGTGTATACATAAATAACTTTCTAAGTTGAATGTAAATTTGTGCATTTTGTTTCATATGTTCGTATTTCTAAAATGGTTGTCATGCATATATTTTTAGCATAATGAGACGTATCTAAAGAAGAATTTTTCCTCATTTCATCCAAGTTGGTAAATTTATTCTCGTTAGTAAGCTGTCTCAACTTTTCCAAAAATTTTCTTCTTTTCGTGTTCACGTTTTATAACGGTTGGGTATCTGATAATTTTCACCTGAAAACTCGAAATTTCAGGATTATTCTTTTAGAATATCTTACAAAATTATGTACACGTAATTTCAATTATTAGGTTGATTACGTTATTTTTGTTGATACCGTTTTTTTACGGTTCCAATTAAACATATTTTGCTTATACGAGATATCTAAGAAACCCTTTTTTAGAAATACTTCATCCTTAGATAACTTAGAAGTAAAAATAAATTCTAACCGCTCTGTAAACTATCATGATCTTTATTATATGTATTTGATACTAATTTTCAACCTTTGAACTAAATAAAATAACTTATTGTTTTTCAGAATCATTGCGCAAATATCCGACACTGGCCTTCTTGGATCGTTTGTGCTTGTCTGATTACAAGATACCGGGAACTGACGTCACAATTGAAAAAGGAACACAAGTTTTGATCCCAATTCTGGGCATTCATCATGACCCTAACATTTTTCCTGACCCTGATAAGTTCGACCCAGAGAGATTCAGTGCCGAAAACAAGAGTAAGAGATCGCAATTCGCATATCTCCCGTTCGGCGAAGGACCAAGAATATGCATAGGTGAGTGAGATATTTGTTTTTTAAAATGTGTCTGATTGTATCCCTATTTCTCGTGGCAGCAAAATACAATTGAATCTCTGATCTGTTATTAAAACTTGTTTGTAATTGTAAATTACAGTACTTGAAAATTTAGATACCCTAACAGCATATACCGAACCTTAGTATATCCCAGAATGTAGGGACATTTGTCCCCACGACAGCCAAGGGATGTACAATTTAGTTACTTTTTTTGGGAAATGTATAAGCATGATATGTCGATCCAACTTATCGCTGTGACAGCCATGTATGTTAGTACCATTATCCCTATAATCTCCATTGTACATATCACAGATATGGGGAAATAGTCCATAGGGCCTCCCATGAATATTTGAAATCGTCCTGGAGATGTCCCTTGTACCTGTAACGGATATGAAAAAACAGTCAGACCCAAGACGTCGTTGGTACCTTCAATAACAGAAAATAGCTGTCCCAGGGACGTCCCAAGTACCTCGTGGTGCCAAGACCCCGTGAATAGCCATCAGATTGATAAGAATGGATTAGGACACATGGGCAGCCAGGAAATACTGAAATTAAAAAAAGAGGGACATTCTTTAAACAACCCACAAAACATTTGTCCTCATTAGCAACATTCTAAAACACTTCCGAAAGAACAAGTCTTACCGAGAATATTTCTGTGACAGTATTTGTAATTTTTTGTGGAAGCAAGGCCATATAACATTAATCAATTTTAATGGCGACTGGATTCCACGAAATTCTTCTTTCTCGTTCCTTTGCTGTTCATATTTATTTTTTTTTTAATTTACGCAAGTATATATATACGTTGTCGTTTAAAGTTTAAGTTTGTTGTAAAATATTCCAGTTGCGAGAACAGTCTTCCTATTTGTTTCTTGTTTGTGTATTGTTAGAATGTGATTGTAATAGGAATTTAAGTTGTCCTCAAATCACTGAACTGCCTATTTTTTAGCTGCTGACTCTACTGAGGACAAATTGTAACTGTAGAAGCAGTGATATAAAGTCTGTTTCATGTAACTTGTCCGTATTTTGACATTTCTCTTCTGAGAAATGCGTCAGACAGTTCAATTGTTTGGAGCTTTGAGCCTACCTGGCTTCCTGGAAAAGCTCGGTCTCGGCAAACCTGTACAGACATGATTCTCAGAAGTGAACTGTCAGAATACGGAACACTTATATGACACAGACTATACCTGAATATAAACCGTGTAGCGTGTTTCTGTATGGTTGCCGCCATAAGACATCACTTTCACTACCCTTCGCAACTCACGTAAATGTAAAATGAAACCAAACGTGCCTTCAACGCAAATACAACTTAAGTTACGTGCTTTACCCAGTTTCACGATCCATTTATTCTATATGCTACCATGTAAACGTAATATTGAGCATCCAGTAACACGAAGCAACCGACATGGGATACGCCATTATGCCAACTGCCAACGGATTCTCGCTTAGGTGGGAATAAAAACACAGGGACGACAGCTAGTCAAGTCCCTGTGGAATAAGCGGCCGCGGTGGCTGAATGGTCAGATCATTTTCCTCCCACTAAGGCGATCCGGGTTCGATTCTCGGCGGGACCGGTCTCCGGATAAAATCGTGTCGGTCGATGTCGTTGGCCGGCAGGTTTTCTGCGGATCTCCAATTTCAACTGCCCTTTCATTCCAGTGCAGCTCCATACTCACCTCATTTCACCCCTTACCAGCGTTAAAAAACTCGAATAGCTGACCAAAATTTCTCACTCACTCATCCTAGGGGAGACTACGGGAATCCCATGGACGACTGTCTACAATAACTTAGGGTGTCCTGAGGACGACGGTGATCAGATTCCTTAGCAGGTACTGGGAACGTCCAAGGAACGTTAACTTTCCATTTTCCTGAGCAGTACTATGAACGTCCGCGGAACCACTGTTTATAAATCGGAGGTCCTAAGGCAACCTACGACTTACTCTTTTCCATGTCCGTGCACTGAGAAAAATGTATTGTTCTGACTAACAAATAAATAAGGCTGATATTAATTTTGTTGTAACAAATACATTATTGTTGAACAGACAACCGTAACGTTGAAGTTACTATCAGAGTTTATTTGTTTCAACAGTACAATTTTGTTGATTTAATTTGTTTAAAACATACATTCATTTGGTCGGTTATCCAAAATGTTTCGTTACATGTTATATTTAACAATACGTGTATTTGATTTTGCACTAAACATTTGTTCCTTTTAAAAATACGAGCTCTAGTTTGCTTATACCATTTTATTTCTTTGCTTTTACTATTATATTTACTTAGTGAACCATATTTGTGGCTTACTATGCAGCTTTGGTAAATTTAATCATGGCGGATATTAAAACGAAGAAACGATTTGATTGGAAGCGATGAAATATGTATGTTCAGGGAGTCGTTTTTGTAAAGGCAGTTATTTGGTATGCACATGTTCGCATTTACACACACGATGGTTTAGTAAACTTGTCTCTTTTTTAAATTAAGTACAGGTATGTAGTAAATTTGTAAAGTAGTAATTTTTTGTGTTCTATCTTATAGTTACGTAAGGTTAAACGACTGAAGAGAACTACAACGGTTGAATATATTTCGCAGAATACACACGAGTCATATTATAGTTTCCATCGCGTGCTACATATGTTTTGCCGCACATTCTGTGTACAATTTTGTAAAGACTACGGAAAAGAAAACAGCGAGAGTCAGCCAGATTATAAGAATCACGAATTTTTCGGAATTACTGGTCACAAGTGTGTGAATGTAAAAATGCATTCAATTATTCGTAAGTCGTGATGGTCTAGAGCCGACCCCCCCCCCCCCCCGTAACACAGTTGGTTCAGCGGCTGACTTTGATACGTGGGGTTCTGGGTTTGATTCCCATGTCTGGCTGGGTGTAAAATTTGCGTTTGTCTGTTTGAGTCATTTCAATTGCCAGAGTCAACAAAACTGTCACACCTGGGGAATTGTCTAATAATAAAGTTTCAAATGTCAGATGTTTAGCTCGTTGGCAAAAGGCCTCGCCAAGGAGCCCAACATTAGGAAAAGAAGTAAAAAAGTGGGAGCGTGCGTGGTAGACAAGCAGAAGAGAGTAGGTTCAAATACATACGCATCTGTACTATTTTTATATTTGCACATGTATATTATTTGTATAAACGTTGCTGCGCAAATAGTCTTATTTTCGTTATCAGAGCAAGAAAAATAATTTAAATGTCGTATACTTTAATGATTTTTCGAATAAATAAAGAATGATTGATTTAACAATGTATGTATTGTGTCACCAACCACGTAATTTGGTTAAGACAACAAAAAATACTTAAAAAAAATTTGTTGTAACGAACCGTATATTTGTTTGCACGTATTGAAATATACAATTTGGTTGTTTCAAACAAATTTTCATATATTTTACAATATTTTTTTCTTAGTGTGGGAGGTATACGGGGTACATCCACAGGACGACTTCATATATTCATGGGAGGCCCTCGGGACGATTTTCCAACTCATATAGCTACTCATTGCAAGTCATAGAGACACTGGTTTTTCACATCCACAGTTCATTCTAAAGTTGATGTAGGGGTGAGTTTGCTCTACTTCCCATGGTCACCCGTGGGTAGCAATTTAGGCTGTACATTGCCTACACAAAAATACAAAATTTTACATCCACTAGCCACCCTGGAGATAAATGTTCCTGAATCCCAAGTGATGGCATATGAATCTGCATGTGCTGGTAGAGGAATTTCAGTCTACCTATTAAGGTGGTTTGTAGGACGTATATGGAAGCACATGCTCTGACATCGGAAACAAATAAATCGGGAGATTATTATGTAATTTCTAAAGTTGGTGTTATGGCGTCGCAGGGAGCTCCTGTTGGAATATATTTTTATGTATCATACCGTATGGCGTCGTAGGGCGCTTCTGTTCGGACATATTTTAATATATCTTTATTGAGGGCATCCGTAGGAGCTCTTCCACGGTAAAAACTATGGACGAACGTTCCGAGACATCCGCGCGACCTCCCTTGATACTACTTATTGAGCAAATATGGGATGAACTACTACTTATATATTTTAAGGTTCAAGGTCGTTCGTCACTGGGATCTTCTCGGAGGGCAGTGTTAGGATATCAGAGATTCATATGATTAGAACACAACTAAGATACGGTACTTTCAATGACATAACTGGCCATCCTAGAGACATCAATCGAGAAGTAGGTCAAGACTATCATATGCAGATATCTTCTGGGATGATATAGCCTAAAATATCATCAAAGAACCCCCATTGGGTACCCTGAGGACTTTGTGTGTTCGTCGGGATAATGCTACATACTCAATATTACATTACGCATAGTGTTATTTAAAGTTACACGATACACAATACTAACTAATATGATTTGTTCGTTAAGAGGGGAAACACTGACTGGATTTCAGACAGCTAACTCAAGTTTTTACTTGTGAGATCTTGAATGCCCACTGGTGCAAGATTTCATAGTTATGAAGAAATAAACATATTCATTTTTGTCTATGAAACACAAAGTAACTACATAATGCTTCACGTTGCGTTCTGTTGAGAATCGTACAACGATATAAACATGCATGTGTAGGCAGAGAACCCATTCACTTCCTTTGGCAATTTAAATATGTTTCAAATAAATAACATTATTTTAATTTTTTGGAGGTACACGTTGTTAGTAGATAATATGCAACACACAGTTTAAAAAATTAATAATCAAATAATTTCAACTACAAAACCATATCATTTAAGATACTTCCGAAAGATTACATATAATTTCACATGCGTTTTGAGCCCCTTCATCATCATTGTTTATTGTGTACATTACTGAATGAGTACTGAGGCAGGTTTGCTATATCGTAATGGAGGAGCAGAAACTAAAAAGGTAGTGCGATGTTGGTGACACAGCAGTTAGGTTTAGCCCTGCTGGCTTACACAATTGCACTTTTGCAATGGCGAATTTGTAACGATGACTGTGGTGGTAGTGGCATGTGTAGAATGTGGCAGTACACAAATGTGTGGCTCCATGGCATTTTATCAGCATTCGAAATCAATAAACCTGGCATATTTGTAACGTGTTAAGAGGTAGGTATAACATAACCTGAATGGCTCGGTTACACATAAGCAAAACTCGAAAAGATAAAGCAACTTAGGTTGATGGTGAAAGTCTACGCCGTCTGGTCAAATTATAGAGTGCTAGTTTGTTGACTAATTGGCAATGTTCAAACTGATCGGCCACAGAAAGTGATAGTGGCAAATATGGAGAGACCGAGTGCTAGATAACAGTCTTATTGTTACATCAACACCTCTAAAATATATCAGCAGCATGTGGTGTTACTAACAGTTTATTTAGTGCTCTGACTTCATCGATGGCTCCGGTTCACGTCAGCAATACTATAACTGTTCGGACTTTACGAGATGAAGCGAACATTCCTAACGTGGTTAATGCAGTTCTGAGTTTGAATCATATCAGCTAATGGTCAAACATATTTAGCTCGGTGTCATGTCAACAGCGCTAGATGTTATCATGCACCACAACTCAACTCTAGCTAGTTGGCACGTAGGCTACTTTTCTAATTATTAGACAATACGAGCACTTCTTTAGGTCATGGGTAGAGCTTGGCGGTGGTAGCATACATATTTCGTTTGGTTAAAATAAAATTTATTGTCTCAATTTCGCATAAGCATTGATGTATAACATCACAAATCAAGTCTACAGAATTGTAAAACTTTTGCCTCATTTACATTTTAAATTTAATTAAACTATATCTTATCAGATAATAATTTAATCAGTACATGAAAACTCTCTGGTTGCCAATTTGGTTACATTCATAGTGAAACATGAACTAACTTTTTATCAAGTCAGACAACACAGGCCTACGGTGTTCAGAGATCATATAGATTGTAATAACCGAGTTGATTATGCATCACGTTATTGGAAGTGTATGTCTAAATGTCAGGGAGTAGATCTATTTGAATTACTCAAGATATCATCAGAGAGACTATAACTCTTCAGACCATGAATTAAACTCGGCGTTTTTTATGTCAAGATGCAACACAGGTACTGCATTCGAGTTTCTATCAGAAACGTTTGCGAGCACCAAACTGAATATATATAGTATTTTTGTGAAATGCAACTTAGTAGGTCGATACCACGTCAGGAGAATTTTGTTGATTGCACAACGTATTCTTGTTGAGGGACATCTTATGAGCTTTTTTGTGCAGTGAAGGTATGTGACTATAGTTTTCGTCATTGTCACTACAAAAAAAAAACAAAGTAGAACAGCGTTCCTAGTTCATTTTTGTTCAGCCATGTTGGCAGCAAAATGCAAGTAGATTAGACAACATAGAGTTGTTAGCAGTTTATCTTAAATCAGAATTTAGCTGACGACTGTATTGGTGTCACATCTGCATCAGTAAGTTTATCTAGTATTTCTGTGTGCGGATAAGTTTTGTAACTCGTTGTTACTTCAGCAACTCTGTAGTCGATATGAAGGAACTTCGTGGTAGTGGCCATTCTGTTCTTAATATGCTGTGAAATCAAACAGGATGTTTCAAAAATGAATCATTAGTTAGTTGACCGCGGATTGTGATGACAGCACGTTTAAAGTGTTCTGACACAGAAAATTAGCTTGGAACTGTGTCACTTCAGAAACAATTTAACTGATCAGATAAAAGCCAGTGGCGGCAGTGAGTTTAGATTGTCTTGGTGAAGTACAAATGTGTAGTTGACATTTAAATAAACAAACTTCTTATAAGTGCGGAGCTGAGGAGAAGACAAGGCTCAGGTATGCGGCTGGTGGTGGGGACAAGCGGAGCGCTATGTGGCCCCCACCACCACCCTGTCGTTCTGCCTCGCCTCCTCCTGAGCTCCGCACTATACTAGACACTGCAAGGAAATTACAGTAATAAGTAGTGCACCTTAGAGGCGCTCAGCTGGTTACTTGCGTAGCTAGGTGTCACATCAGCATATCAGTGGATCAGGCAACTGGTAGTAATGACAGCAATTCTAAAGAGTCAGGGTGAAGTTCAACTGCCTACTACTCGACCATGACATATATTCCCGCGATAAAATTGCGAAATACCGATGTGTTGTCCTTGACAACCACGCGCAACTGTTGTGGCTCACCACAGCACCGGTCATAATACTGTGGCACATGCAGCTGGCTTGGTTTTCGCCGCGCTACGTCTGCACTGACCAAGCGCCATTAATTCATGTCAGGTGCAGTACATTTCCCCTCCCTGTGACATGTCTACCATCTACTAGCGCCACCCTTCTTCCCGTCATGGAAGGAATAGTTGTCGTGGTCTAGTAGCAGCTCTCGTTCACATCAACATTATTACAGTGGATAGGACAACACAAAGTGCTGGCTCCTCGTGTAAACAGTTTTGTTGGAGCCATACAAACTGTTTGGCTGGGTGATTCTTAGGCAACAACCGATTTGATCAGATATCACGAAGTGGTGGTGTTATTTCTCGTTTATCTAAATGCAGTTCAATTGCATGACTCCTTGACACATAAGCAACACACTAGTTTATACGTCAGCAATAAGTGATTGTTGCTCGTTCCTAGTGTCTGAACAGAGTGTATAAGTAGCGCGACCTAGAAAAGGTCCTGGCGACGCTCAGAGGAGAAGTTTCACCCTCCTTCTACCACTAACCAGCGGAGGTGTGCACATCTGCTGAGTGGTTGTAGCTTATAATGCCACACTCAGGGCTTCGTCATTTCCCCTCTTACTGGCTGGGAGGGGAAATGTGGGGCGGGTAGCTGCGCAGAAGATACCATTTTACGTCCACTGTGCCACTCCTTAAAAACCTTTCCTAGGCTGCGGGACCTATACCTAGTTATCTTGTTGGGCAAAAAATTAATCATAGTAAATTCAGATTGTTTTTGAATGCAGATATTACTCTAAGTGCTGACATTTTAAACATGTAATAGTAGTGGGTGGTATTTACGATTCCCTTAATTGAAGGAGTTGGTGCAACACACATTCAAGTACAGTTTGTGAAATTTTTTAGGAGAATCAAAAAATGTTTTGCTGTCTATCATATTAATATATTGTTATACATTGAACATTGTTGGAAACGAAGTGCATAAAAGAAAGGATTGGCATGGTAATTATATTTCTGATATTAAATGTAATATTAAAAATACAAATAAATAATACAAAAATGTGGGCATATAACTGTTTGTTGCACTGAACAAATTATATGTACCTTTATAAATGTATATGATATTGTAAACGTAGTTTATATTATGTAACAGTAAAATGTATGTAACTATAACCACTTGGTTACATAGTTATCAATTATTTGCAGTCATTCCCTCTTATACAAGCTTACACTACTTACTTCTTTAAGCAGGTTATGAAAACAATGGTGAAAGCTCCACGACACATGCTATTTCAAGTAATATTAACTGAATGTCGTGCTATACTACTGTTTGTCATTGTTTATACCAGTATTATCAAATAACTATTCACTTAAACTCATTGTATGTCCATATGGCTGAGAAACTGTAACCCGTGTTCACTCATCGTCACACACTTTTCCGTCTCCTCTCTTCATGTTCGCGTAGAAATATATATATATATATATATATATATATATATATATATATATATATATATATATATATATATATATACTGGAGGAACATATTTCTGAGCAAGCTTCATGTCATCATCGTGCTTCAGAGGATTTAGTGGAAGACTTGTACCACATGCTTGTGGTGCTTGCAGTGTATCATCTCCTACAGGAACTTTCAAAAGTTTGTATTTCTCCATTTCACTTTCGACAAAAGCATGGCTTTCATTGACAAGAACTTCATCTGGATGTATTCCATCGTAGAGAAATACCTTGTTTTTTATATTGAGAATGGCCACCTTTTGTAAGCTGCACGTTTATTAAAATATGGCTCAAATGACTTTTTCAGATTCAGCATTTCGTTTTGTACGACACGAAGGCCATGAAAGTCTTTCCCACACCCCTCATCCGCGCGCATATGCTCTATTACGCACATTTCTCTTCCATTTGTCAGGATTTAATTGTAACTTCTTGCCTTTCACGATGTTACCAGCACCTGAATCACTATCCGAAACGTCCATTTTTAGAATAACAATAATAATCAATACACCAAAACGAGTATACGAGAATAGTATTTCCTTTATGACAGCGTACATGTGCACACTCTAGTAGTTAACTATTACTAAGTAGCGTTGGTTTCTTAGAGTCTGATGAGATGACGTCATTTACATGACGCCCACTCTAACATTAGTAACTGAAACTAACTAGCAAGTGGTTCCCAAATGAATTAAAAAATTGCCCTGTCTGTAGCTGGCTAGATAATGCAAAAACATATGTATTCGGCGCAACAAAATGTCACGTTAAATAAATGTATGTTTTTTGCTCCAATATAATATTCTGTGCAACAAACAGTCATCTTTAATAAAGCTATAGTTCCACTTGGAACCATGAAACATGGCTTTATATTGCGTCAACTTGTGCATCTTGACCATACAATGCAACAAACACACAAAAACGTATTTATGGAAAAATTTCACTTGACTGTTGTTGCACCAAGCCCTTCAATTGCTCTTCAGCAACGGCGAAATCGTTTAGATGACTGTGAAGGTAGTGGCATGTGTAGAATGTGGCAGCACACAAATGTGTGGCTCTATGGCATTTTAACAGCATTCGAAATCAATAAACTTGGCATATTTGTAGTGTGTTATGTTAGGAGGTAGGTAGAACATAACCTGAATGACTCGGTTACACACAAGCAACACTCGAATAGATAAAGAAACTTAGCTTCATGGCCGTAAGTCTATGCTGTCTGGTAGAGTTATAAATTGCTAGTTTGGTGACTCATTGGCAATGTTCAAACTGATCAGCAGCAAAAAGTGATAGAGACAAATATGAAGAGTCTGAGTGATGGATAACAGTATTCTTGTCACATCAACACCTCTGAAATTTATCAGCAGTATGTGGTGTTGCTGGCGGCGTATTTAGTGCTCTGAATTTATAGTTGGCTCCAAGGTCACATCAGCATTACTATAACTGTTCGGACTACACGAAATGAAGCGAACATTCATAACAGAATTTGAATCATATCAGCAAATGGTCAAACACATTCAGCTCTGTGTCGTGTCAACCGCGGCAGATCTTATCATGAACTACAACTCAACTCTAGCTAGTTGACACGTTGGCTACTTTTCCAATTATTAGACAATACGAGGTGATTGCAGCATTTATTTAGGTTATTGGTAGAGAGTATCTGACTTGCTCGGCAAAATAAGAGCAACACTATAATTGACAGTACAGCCAGTGGTGGTAGTGAGTTCAGTTTGTCTTGGTGGAGTACAGATATCTAGCTGACAATTAAATAAACAACTTTCTTACTAGACAATGCTAGGAGATTTGGTAAATATACAATTTGTTGTCTCGATTTCGCGTTATCACTGCTGTATATCATCACAAGCGAAGAATTTAGAACTGTTAAACATTTGTCTTGATTATTTTTTAAATTTTATTCAGATAATGATTGAATCAGTACATACAGACAGGCCTACGGTGTTAAGAGCACACATAGATTGTTTGGGTACATAACTTTATGCAGGTTGATGTCTGATCAGTAATAACCGAGTTGATTATGCGTCACGTTATTGGAAGTGTATATCTAAGTGTCAGGGTGCATATATATTTAAATGACTAATGATCTCATAAGAAAGACTAAAACTCTTCAGACCGGACTCGTACGTCTTAAGTGTCTAGATGCGACACAGTTGGTGTATTCGATTTTCTATCAGAAACGTTTGCGTACACCAAACTGAACATACAAAGTATTTTTGTGAAATGCAACATATTAGGTCTATACCACATCTGAAAATAATTTGTTGATTATGCAACGTATTCTTGTTGAGGGACATCTTATGAGCATTTTTGTGCAGTGAAGTCACATGACATTTTTAGCTTTCGTCATTATCACTACAAAATCACAAATTGGAAAAGCGTTCCTAGTACATTTTGGTTAACATAAAGCTGGCATCGAAATGTAAGCAGATCAGATAAAATATAATTGTTAGCAGTATATCTAAAATCTGAATGTAGCTGATTGCTGCGTTGGTGTCACATCTGCATCAGTACGTTTATCTAGTATTTCTGTGTGCGGATAAGTTTTGTGACTCGTTGTTACTTCAGCAACATTGTAGTCGATATGAAAGAACTTCGTGATAGTGGCCACTTTGTTCTTTATTTGTTGCGAAGTCAAACAGGATGTTTCAAACATGAATCATTAGTTAGTTGTCAGCGGGTTGTGATAACAGCACGTTTAAAGTGTTCTGACGCAGAAAATTAGCTTGGAACAGTGTCACTTCAGAAACAATTTAACTGATCAGATAAAAACCAGTGGCGGCAGTGAGTTTAGATTGGCTTGGTGGAGTACAGATATCTAGCTGACAATCAAATGAACAACTTTCTTACTAGACAATGCTAGGAAATTACAGTAATATGTAGTGCGCCTTGGAGGCGCTCAACTGGGTAGGTTTTAGGTCAGCAGATACTTACTGGCTTTTTGTAAACATTTCAGTTTAGGATCACATTTATAGTGATTATGTGCTACACAGTTGCGTGGCTAGGTGTCACATCAGAATATCAGCTGATCAGACAACAAGTAGCAATGCCAGCAATTATAAAGTGTCTGGGTGTTGTTCAACTGCCTACTACTCGACCATGATACTTAGTCCTGCGGTAAAAATGCGAAATACCGATGTGTTGTCCTTGACGACCACGTGCAACTGTTGTGATGCACCACAGCACCGGTCATAATACTGTGGCACAAGCAGCTGGCTTGGTTTTCACCGCGCTACATCTCCACTGACCGTGTGCTATGAACTCATGTCAGGTGCAGTATATTTCCCCTCCCTGTGATGTGTCTACCTCCTACTAGCGCCACGCTTCATCCCCTCACGGGAGGACTAGTTTTCGTAGTCGAGTAGTAGCTCTAGTTCACATCAATAGCAATGGAATGGATGAGACAACACAAAGTGGTGGTTCCTAGTGTGAACAGTTTTTTTGGAGCCATACGAACTGTTTGACTGGATGCTCCTTAGGCAACAACCCATTTGATTATATATCACAAAGTGGTGGTATTTATTCTAATTTATCTTAATGCAGTTCAATTGCGTGATTCCTTGACACATAAGCAACAAACTTGTTAGTGCATCAGCATCAGGTAATTGTTGCTCATCGCTACCGTCTGAACAGAGCGTATCTAGCTGACTTGTTGGGCCAAAAATTCATCTTTGTTAATGTCAGAGTTGTTTATGTATGCTGAGATTACTTTAAGTTCTGACATTTTAAAAATGTAATATTAGTAGTATTTACGATTGCCTGAATACTTTTATTGCACGTTATTATTATTTTTAATAATATTGCTATAGTAAAGCAAACACACGCTTAGAATATTCTTGGTAGCTAAGGTTTATTCAAAAACTCTTGTATGTATGTATATAACTTGCAGAGTAGGAAGCTAATAATTTGAATGTCATTTTTTTAGATGTTCAAAAGTTACAGGTAGCAGATTTCAAAATAATCTTTGCTTGTAATTTATATCAGTGTTCAATTTATAGAACAAATAATAAAACTGCAAGTGCATTACGTGGGACCGTGGGAACCTATCAGCAGAGGATGTCACAATATTAGACGAATTAATGAAGAACAAACTCGGTACTTTCAATCCATTAGCCTGTTTTTAAGTTTACAGGAGAATATTTTATAAATTTGTTATCAACATGTGGATAAGTTACTCACGTAAACCCAACAAAAAGTGATGTGTTTAGCTGTTCTTTTTTTGCTAGGACATATTGCAGCATTGTATCACCCTCCCAAACATAACATGTGTATTTTTTTAACAGGAATGCGGTTTGGCCAGATGCAGGTGAAGACAGCTCTGATACATATTCTGACCTCGTATCAAGTTAGCACGTGTTCAGAAACACCCAAACCACCTCTGCACTACAAACCAGGCGCCTTTACACATTCGCCCGAAGAAGACATTGTACTGGCTTTACATAAGCTTTATTAATAGTGAAATACTAAATACGAAATATAATATTACATACCAATATTTAAAAAAATTGTTTAAACGTTTATGTTGTGTATTTGGAAATGGTGTAACACGTTAAGTGTCAAACAAAAAAATATGACACAACTGTAACTGCAGCTATCATTTGATCAAAATTTGTACGAGAAAATACTAAGCCGAATTAAAATATGAACGGTTAATTTGGTTAGTAACGAATACTGGTTTAGTTCTCCATAAAACTTATATATATATATATATATATATATATATATATATATATATATATATATATATATATATATATTGTATTTTCCAGTAAGTATTGGAAAATTTAATTATTCGTTTGCTATACTAATCAGATTTTTTACGGAAGTCAAACAAGGATTTTAAAATATAGCTTATTGTATTTTACTGTACGTAGATATTTATAACTTTGATAATATTTTAGAAATGTTTTAAAACTGGCCTTATTGTCTGGTCGACAGCGAGATATTATATATATATATATATATATATATATATATATATATATATATATATATATATATATATATATAT
>PNEQ01063789.1:10341-33884 GCA_003012365.1 Medauroidea extradentata | reverse complement strand
TCAGGAAAGTGTCGCCGAGTATATTGCTGAACTGCGACGACTTGCCGAACATTGTAATTTTGGAAATAACCTGGACCTCACGCTACGGGACCGTTTTGTGTGTGGCATGAAGGATGAAATGGTGCAGCGCAGACTGTTATCTGAAACGGTTTTGACCTTCGCCCAGGCCCAGGAAAAGGCACTTGCGGCTGAGGCTGCACTCCAAAACACTCGGGAAATTCGAGGGGCGTCGGCACCAGTTGTGAACACTGACTATTAAGCGCCGGGCACGTCACGCGAGAAGGAATACGCCCCTGTGGAAATAGACCATGTAAGTAACAGGAACCATGCACCTAGGAATACATTCAACTCCCAGTCCCCCAAGTGCTCAGGTTGTGGGGGCTCACATTTCCGGGCTGTGTGGAGGTATAAAAATGTGGAATGCTACTACTGTAAGAAGAAGGGTCATCTCGAAAAAGTTTGCAGAATTAAGGCAGCTGATAAAACCAAGGGCAATGTAAATAAAGTGGAGCAATTGCAAGGGGCAGAAGGGGGCACCTCTCCTGGCTCCACAAAAAAACAAGTGTATCAAGACCAGGTGTATCATCTTTGGAATGTTGCTGTGCAAGGGGAGGTTGAGTTTCGTACAACAGTTTTCATTGAGAGCCATCCAGTTGAAATGGAGCTGGATACAGGAGCAGGGGTATCCATTGTTGATGAATTAACCCCCAAGAATCACCTGTACTAACCAAGAACACATTGATATTGATGGATTACAGTCAAAATGCCATTGAGACACTGGGTTCTTGTGAAGTTGCTGTAAGGTATGGATCGCGAGAGAGAAAACTTCCACTAATTGTGTCAAAGGGGTGCCATCGATCACTTTTGGGTAGTAACTGGATGAAGTCACTGGGAATCGAAGTCAGAGGGGTTCTCAAGGTGTGTCAGTCAGTTTCAGACCTGGTCAGTGAATATCCAGATGTTTTCAGTGCAGAGTTGGGCGAGTATAAGGGACCACCTATCAGTTTCCTGTTAGATGCAGAGGTTAGGCCACTGCGACTGAAGCCATGTGCTGTTCCATTTGCACTACTTCCTAAAATTGAAAAAGAAATTGACAGGTTAGTAGCGCAAGGAGTGTACACACCAGTTTTACATTCTGAGTGGGGTACCCCCATTGTGCCAGTTTTAAAACAGAACGGGGAAGTCAGAATTTGTGGGGATTATAAAAGTACCCTCAATAAGGCATTGAAGAAAGATCTTTACCCCATTCCACCCATTAACCAACTGCTGACCAAACTGCATGGGGGCATTGTATTTGCCAAGATTGATTTGGCTCAGGCATTTCAGCAGCTGCGAGTAGACGAGGAAGCAGCAATGGCACAAACAATAGTCACACACAAGGGAGCCTTCAAGGTAAATCGCCTGCAGTTTGGAGTCAGCGTAGCACCTGGTAAGTTCCAGCGGTTGATGGATGATTTGCTGGCTGGTATGGACAGTGTCTTACCCTATTTCGATGATGTTCTGGTGAAGGGGACGTCCATGGAGGACTTGTGTAACAAGGTACGGCTAGTTCTTCAACGGTTTCGAGAGGCAGGGATCCGCGTAAAGGCAGATAAATGTGTACTGGGAGTATCAGAAGTAACCTTCCTTGGATATGTTGTGGAACCGAAGGGAATTAGGCCAACGCCCGACAAGGTTAGAGCTATTCAAGAAGCGCCAGTACCCTCCAGCAAGGAAGAGCTTCAGGCTTATTTGGGCCTACTGAATTTCTACCATTCCTTTCTACAAAATAAGGCTGAAGTAGCAGGACCTCTGCATCAGCTGTTACAGAAGGCATCACAGTGGAAATGGACGCAGGTCCATGACAAGGCTTTTGCAGCTACCAAGGGTCTTTTGTCATCAGAGTCCTTACTGGCACATTACGATCCAAATCGACCACTTTTGTTAACCTGTGATGCTTCACAGTATGGTGTTGGAGCTGTCCTCAGCCAGCCAAATGACAATGGAGAAGAAGTACCAGTCTGTTTCTACTCTAGCACTATGACTGCTACCGAGCGTAATTATGCCCAAATTGATAGGGAAGCTATCAGCATAATTGCGGCAGTTAAGAAATTCCACAATTATGTGTATGGGAGACACTTTGAGATCCGCACTGACCATAAGCCCCTTCTAGGACTATTCACTGTAGACAAGGTCACACCAAATATAAATTCACCAAGAATGCTTCGGTGGAGCATTTTGCTTAGTGGCTACGATTTTGCATTGACCTACAAACCAGGAGCAAGCATACCCAATGCTGATGGACTAAGTCGTCTTCCCAGAGTAACCCTAGAAATTCCTGTGCCAGCACCAAGGGAAATACTTCTTCTGGAAGCTCTAGACACACCCCCCATGACAGCACATGAGATTGCTGACCTTACCAAGAAGGACCCCATTTTGTCAAGGGTCTACAATTGGGCCATGAAGGGATGGCCAAATGTGAAGTTGGAAGTAGAATTTGAGCCCTTTATTAAAAGGCAACATGAACTGACCACACATTGGATATGTTTGTGGTGGGGAAATCGTGTAGTGATTCCAGGCAAGGCACGCAAGCATATCCTCCAAACACTGCATGCCTGCCATCAAGGAATTGTCCGTACAAAAGCACTGGCTCGAAGCTATGTATGGTGGCCTGGGCTGGACAAAGAGGTAGAAGAGATGGGGCAGCAATGTGAGGTCTGCTAATCATCACGTCATAGTCCACCTAAAGCTCCAAACCACCCTTGGGAATGGACCAGGAAGCCATGGTCCAGGCTGCATGTTGATTTTGCTGAACCTGTTGGAGGGCAAGTGTTCCTAGTCGTAGTAGACTCGTACTCTAAATGGCTGGAGGTACTACCTGTAGCATCCACAGATACCAAGAGTGCCCTAACAGCATTGCGTACTCTGTTTGCAACCCATGGCATCCCTGATGTCATCGTAAGTGACAATGGAACAGCATTCGCTTCTGCTGCATTCATCAACTTTGCAAGTAACAACAGTATCAGGTTGATCAAGGTTGTCACATACCATCCCTCATCAAATGGCCAGGCAGAAAGGATGGTCCAGTCTATGAAGGAGACACTAAAGAGAATGCATGGGGGTGACTTACTGCTACATTTGGCTAGGATGTTGCTGCCCAGCTGAACTACTCACACACTACGAACGTGCTTAGACAGGGTGCAGCCTGACTTTGTTGAGGAAATGAAAGCCAAGCAAGAGGAGAAAGTGAAACCAATTCCTCCACGGATGTTCGCTCCTCAAGACCTGGTTTTCGCACTGAATATGGGGCGTGGACTAAAATGGATCCCTGCTGTTGTTGTGGAAATGGCAGGTCCCCTCTCTTACATTGTGTTAACAGACGAAGGGATCCACATGAAGCGGCACATTGACCAGTTATGCCGCTGGTATAGTACTCCTGGTGCAGATGTTAGCGAGGTGATCCCTCAAGCAAGTAGAGAGGGTGCAGGCTCCGCGACCGCTGAAGTCAAACAGCCTGTAGAAGTGCACAATGGGGCAGTGCAGGCAGAAGTTCCGTTGGTACGACCACCGTCACCCAACGAAGAGGAATTCAGAGGTTTTGAGTCCACGATGTCGCAGCAGGCAAGCCCACGACATAGACCTAGCGATCTGGATGAGCAGATGGTCATTGCAGACACCCCGGGTAACACCAGACCTAGAAGAGCAACGGTTCAACCTAGGTGGACGAAAGACTTCGTCATGTAAAAGGAAAGGGGTGTTGTGTTTTAGGGTGTTATGTTTTAGTGTTAGCATGTGTTAGGGTTGAAATATGCAAGTTGGTACTCCTGCTTGTGGTGTTTCAGATGAGTACTCAGTGTATATAGTTGTTGTGGATAGTCAGTGGTGAAACGGTCGATGGACAGCAATGTTGTAACTGTTGTGTGTTATGATTATGTTATGTCAGAGTATGAAGTTAATAAAGTAACAGAGTGCGAACATGTTCAACTGACTACTTATTGTTGAAAAATTAATATATCTGCATAAGTTTAATTATGACCTCAAATGAGACGTAGTTTGCTTGTATCATGGCGCCGCACATAAAATGTAAATACACGTATTTATTAACATAATCGCCGCATGTTTTCACCAAAATTTTTGGTACAAAATATGGGGTGCAGCCATTATGAGGAGTTTTAAAAATTTTCCTTTTTTATTTATTTTGGCATAAAATAAAAACAAATTTACGTACAATTGCTTGTACATAGCATGACCTTTTCTGCAAAAATAAAGGGAAAGATTTGTAGGTTTAAAATAAGCACAAAAAAGATTAGTGAATCTCGTTAATCCATTCATGTACGTCACTAATTTTTGTGTCAATTGTTTACAAACACAGATGTTAGAAATATCCATGAATATCTAACACTATCCGTCTGTCCGTTTAACCTTTAAATATCCGTTAAAACGGATAAAATCCGTTAAAACGGCAAGCCTGTAATAGTTAATAAGCAGATATATTTCTGTTACGTAAAGTATGTAAATTACATTTTTATTGGGTGTTTTACATGCCCTAAAAAAGCTTTATAGCCTTGGTACAGGTACACAGGGATAGAGGCTAGACAATTGGCCACGCCTGTACTAAGGAATTGATTCTGAAAAACCCTGGAAAACCAAAATCAGAGTGGCTGGAGCCAGGAATCAAACCTAGATCCTTACAAAAATGAGGCAAGTGTTAAACAATCCCCCCACCTCATTACAAATGGGCAATGGCACTAGATGTTGAGGTATTTGAAATGACTGGAAAGAGTGCCAAGAAAGAAGTTCTGGTGTTTGGACAGGGGATGAAGGAGACCCACAGATTGCCATGGTGATGCAGCACCTTAGAAGTCGTACCTGTGCAGCTGTGATGCGATTACCCAGCAGGACGTAGCACGTCACAGTGACAAACAACGGCAAGAAGTTAGTCAATAACATGCTCCACGCCACGTACCCCTGAAGGTGCAGCGCCTTGCTGATAGCTGCTAACTCCAGCCTAAATTGTTTCACAAAAACATATTTGTTTAGCATTGTCTGCAGCCCAAGTGAAACCCAAACATAGGTAATATCTATTGTATTGCTAAAAAAGTAAAAAATTAAATACATGTTGTGATTAAGGTTTGGTATTATCACAAGTGGCCAAAACAATACTTGAGCCATGTCAAATGAGTGATAACTATGTCATGAAGCAAAAAATTTTAATTTTAAGTTAAACGTATATACAATACAATTGTTTTAAATTTAGAGAAAGGAGTTAATTATTTCTGTGTGTAAGCCAAAACATTGTATTATCTTAAAATTAAAACATCAGTTTGTAAAAACAAAAGAGGAATGAAAGTTTACTTAAAAAATACTTTCACTTTAATGGTACAGTATGTAGTTAAAGACTTCTGTTCGATGCAGCCAGACATTACTCTGAGTTGGTTGTAGCAAGCGACAAATTATTATTATTATTATGTAGTCTCATTGTACACTTCTGCCAACAGTTTGTTGAAGCACTTAATTGACAGTAAAACACTTTCCTCCTGTAAGTTCTTTGATTTTGTGAAAAGACAGTGCTGCATTTAGAGACAAAATCACAATTAGTGTATTTAAAGTAAAACCCCAGACTAGACTGAACTTTAACTGAAAGCCAACATGGAGCTAACCTGAAGTGAACTGAGAGAGAACAATTGTGGAGACAATTTTATGCCAAACAGTAAACTGAAGAACAAATGACTCTAAAAAACCAAATAAAGGCAGGTATTTATTATATACATACTTTAGTTTTACTTTACTATTCAGAATATTCATTTAAATTTATTTTGCACTTCCCATTATTTTAAAAAATTAAACCTGTTCTATTAGGCTAGCCCAGGATGATTCTAACCTTATTTGTTCAGTTTAGTCTAATGGGTGATTAAAGTAAACACTTCAGTCGGCGACTGGATTAGATTATCTCACTCCACTCATTCTTCAAACCAGTCTGGGTATGTTTTTAGTAAAGGTTTTAATCCAGATTTGTTAATCCACCCTAAGTTGAATACGGACTGAAATTGTACTATGAATGCACTATACGTGGATCAAACACCTACAGTATAAATTAAACAGTTTTAAAATGTTATATTTGATTTCCATTTATAAGTTTCACTTCTATATCTAACTTTTAGTTCTTCTCATATACCACTTGCTTACTCCTACCTACTGAAAAAAATTTACATTGATGGAAAAATCTTGGTAAACAATGAATGAGTAAAACAAAATAAATTGTAGTGAACACTCACCTTCTGGCCAATATGACCATATTTTCAAATGGAATTTCCCAAGCGTACATCTTGATTACTCGAATACCAGAGATAATCTCAGACATCAATCGCACTCTTTCATCAGTCCTTGCTCCTTTCTTCGCACATAGTTTCAGCATGTATCGCCCCAGCAAAACTGTCAGAAGAGTTTGAACATTTTTTAGAATTTCTTTGCTTGACAAGTACATATATTAGAACTTCAATTTTACAAGGCCTCATGGTGCCCCAGAATGACCTAGTAAAATCCACTACTTGTAAAATCGGCGTTAGGGCTCATGGTGCCCAAGAATGACCTAGTAAAATCACCGCCTTGAAAAATTCCATACTTGCAAAATCGGGGTTCTACTGTAATAACTTGTTTATACATTACTGATTTGTTTCTGTTCATTTCCCCTGTGATACTTGAGTTTTCAGAATTTTCATTTACTACGTATTACTGTACATACTCGTGTATAGTGCGCACCATGATTTTACAAGTTCCAGGGAAAAAAAATTATGTGCCTTCTAGCATGTAAAGAAAAAACAAGGAAGTAGGAAATGGTGAAGCAGCGAATGGGAAGCATGGTGCCAAGAGGGGATAGAAGGAAACTTGGCTTACAACAAAGGAAAGAGAGATGAAAGATAACATTCACACTGGCTAGAGAGTGCCGGCAGAGTGGGCGGCAGGGAGCCGGGTGTTTGGGGGTGTGGGGTGACTTGTGGCTTGCCTCCCTTGTCAGCAGCTATCCTCTATAAGTTGCTTGCTGGCTGGCTGGCTACCTGCCTGCCAGCCAGCCAGCCCACTCCCTCCCCTCTTGCTGTGCTGTGCCTACCACCCCCCCCCAACCAAGATAATGTGCCATGACAACAGAGCTCAGGAAGGAGGAAGGGGGAGAGAGAACAATGTCTCCTTTTTTCTTCCTTTCTTTCTCCACGGAAAGACAGCTGATAGCCGCGAGACGTCAAAATTAACTTATATTGCTTCCGCTCGCCACCTACTAACTTTTGTTTCTGCCACATCAAATTGCAGAGCGAGCAGCAAACTTTGTAACCGACAGTTTAAAGCTAGTAAACTTCTGGCAATCAACAGGCAAGTTTTTAACCCACATATTGTATAAGGACTAAGCAACAGAAATGTGGATAATGACAAAAAAAATTAGGCTTCTAACAGCATTAGTTACAGCAGGGGGGAGGGTTGAGATAAAAAAAAAGGAAGATGAATAATGATGAGGAACTGGGCAGTGAGAACATTCTCTCCATCTCTCTGCCTCCCACTCTTGACACCCCTCAGTTTACAACTACAACTCTGCCTTCTCTTCTCATCCCCCCTCCCCTTTCCCAGGCCATCCCGTCGGCCTTTTTTTTCCACATAGTATTTTCATATTTTCAGTGTATAGCGCGCACCCCTGAAATTTTATCAGTCATTTTGGAATAAAAGTGTGCATTATACACGAGTAAATATGGTATAACCTGCTAAATGAGTAAGGATCTTGGCAGTGACTTATAGGCTAACAAGACCAAAATTAATTTAATTTTTTGGTACTGAATGAGAGATTGTGAATTTGAGTTAAATTTTGAAGACCCTCTGTGATGTACTTTTAATAACAGTCTTGATCAGGTAAGAGTGTAAGCTCTCTTCCTGCTAACTAATCACTAGCCTTCAGAAGTTAACAGTTCACAAGTTCACCATTTAACTACACTTGTGGCAGTTGCCAGCAAGGTCCATAGTTACCACCCAGAGAGAAAGATTAAACATTTCTTAAAAATAAATAATAAGGACTGAGGAGACATAATGTGTGCATGCTAAAGAAGTATTGCTAACACTAAAAAATGTTTGTAAAAGTTTGAAGGAATCCTAAGTCAATTTAGATTATGTGTTTCTGGTGAACTACTTATGACGGTGTAATTTAAATACTTCAATTTCTGTCTAAGAAATTACACTAAAGCAATGCATCACAGTGACAAAATATTTTCTAGGACAGTTTTTTTTTCCCCATATCAACTTTAGAATTTGTGTGAATTTAAATACGTAAATATTTCAACATTAACAAATACACAATTCCTCCAGTGACAGCTTGTGCTTACCCACACATTTTCCTGACGATATTGTGTTCTAAATAAGCAGATATTTAGCTAAACTTGTGTTGTAAGCTACGAAGAAATGCTTTCTTGCCAAAGTGAAGTGAAGATAGCTGAAGCTGGCCTAGTCGTGGCAAACAGCATTGCGGTTATTTACACAATATTGCTGCACGAAAATGCTCGCATGTGGTAACCCTACCCTCTATCTCACAAACTTCTGTTCTCTTTATTACAGTTCTGAAAACAGTGTTACCCTTACCTACAACTTGTTACACAGTAAATTTATATTGTCTACACAGGATAGTTTAAAAGTTAACTTAATCTCTCCATGTAAAACTAATGCTGCTGTTTCCATACAAACTATTTCATGTGTATAACAAAGTTTTTTCACAAAGTGCAGATTCACTACAAAAATTTCACTACAATTCCTTGCAATCTTGTGTTAGTTTATCAAAATACATTTCCATTTAACTGAATCTTAAAGCTATCTTAATGTCACCAAACTCAACTAAAATGTGACTTCAAACTGTATCTACCAGACACTGAGCACACTTAATTCCCAGAAAACACTGTATTGTAGAGATTCTTTAAACTCAAACCAAGTCGTGTTTAAACATGTACCTACTTACACACACACACACAGTAGCTTTTCCTTGCAATGACAGCATGGACCACACTGAATGGCCTCTTAAATGTACATGCACATGTGCTCAAGTTCTATGATAACTTTTTACTGTACACACCAGTTTTTGGAACAACTTCTTGGTCGAATTTTTTGTTTTAAAAAAACTAACTGCTCAGTACAAGCAAAAATGCAAGAGTAACAAAACTAAACATACTGCAGAAGTTTTCATGCAGTAACAAGTAATTTACATGCATGCAGAATGTGTGACACAGCAAGTTACAAAATGTTCTTACACTGGGCAGGTATAACGAGCAGTAAGTTGGAGCAGACACCAGCCAGGGACGAAACTCCCACCTGATGCCACATTACGGGAATACCTATTGCCATCTGCAACGGGACAATACCCAGGGAACATACATACTCTGCCCCCTGCTCGAAGCGACTCACGTCGTTGGCCAGCAAGTTCACCAGGGGACCGGCTGAGCTGTTGGCACCTAGTCTGAGAGCCTGTTCACAGTAAAGGTAGGTATCATGAAATATATCAGCTATTAATATTGATTGAATTCCTAATTACAATATAGTTTGACTACAGGTTAGAAGATAACATAATTTCTTGTGGACGAGTTTGGTAAAGGGAAACTCTGCAGCTAGTTGTGTTGGTATTGGAAAAGTGTCAAATTTATTCAGGTGCTCATAGAGAGAACTTTGGATGCATAATGAACACTGCAGAAGAATGAAGTTCTCTCTGTAGGGTCCAGCATAAATTTTACTACTTGCCGACACCAGAGCAACTAATGGCATAAATTATCCCTTGATTAACTAATAACATTGATCTTCCTAACGTTTAGTCAAATTAATGTTAACCCAGAATACTGAAACTATAAAGAAATATTAGTACCTTCATTTTAATTTTGGAATGAAACGTACATATTACGTATTAGATAAACATAAATTCATTGCACAGTTTAAAGCAATTATACACTTGCATTTAGAAAGTGGTTATTTTCAAACTGAAATTGAAGAGGAAGATAAGACGGAAACTAATTTCACAACTTTAATGGGAAAATATGAATATACTGTACAGTAATAGAATGTAATTTGGTTTACGTAATGACCCAGCATGTAGCCGAAAGTCATAAAGAAACCAACATTTTAATGGTAATTCAACTTACACACAATGCTTATGAAACCTACTATTTTTAAGTGAAACCATCATGAGATCCTATTGCAAGAAACTTTCAAAAAATTAAAATTAGGTGACTCATAAAAAGTACTAGCGAACATTGCACATATTTAAAACACATACACAATTCAAAGAAAGACAGTGTAATATGTTTATTTTTATATTCTTTTGGTAAGGTAATTAACTCCAATAAATAATTTTTCGGTTTCATTAGAGCTTAACAACATTTCAGAAATTCTTCTTCATTACCACTTCGTTAAAAAAAATTCATATTTGTACAACTCTGTCAGTTATAAATGTGTGTATAGAGAGGAAGGCTTCATGCAGCGTTATGAAATAAGGGAGGATGGCACACATGTTATACAGTTTAAAACAACTGTAAAATAATAAATTACAGTAAACCCTCGTTTTTTTGGACCTCTACTCAGTGGACTTCGTATTTAACGGACAAAATCTGGCAATACAAAATTATTCCACCGTTGGGTCTACTTGTCACATGCAGCACAAGACCTACCTGGTTATTGTGCTTTGGTGAGTGATATCAGGTGCGTGCACAGATAGCCGCGTAAGACGGTAAGCAGAGCTAGTCGCTCATTAGTGTTTTGAAATGTCCGGGCAAGAACTGTTGTGTCTATTTGAATTTTTTACGCAGTTGCTGTACATACGCGTTAAAGATAGTGTGTCTTCTTAAAATGTACTGGCGTCTGCAACAGGACAGAAAAGAAAGAGAGTAACTTTGACAGTAAGTCAAAAAATTGAACTTAAGAAAAGTTAGATGCCGATGTTTCAGTAGCAAGGTTGTGTGCTGATTATGGTGTTAAGAAACAAACTGTGTTGACATTCGTAAAGCAAAAGACAAGTTGAAGATACATGTGTTGAAATATGATGTTGAACCAAATGCTAAAAATAAAGTGGCACTGTTGGACCCAGGAAATACATGAAAATTGCTCCTGCATCTTCACACAAGGCAGTGTTTAATGCCGCCTCTACACATCACTGAATGTACCCGAATGTGAGTGTATAGACGGTCATTCATCTATTGTTCGTGCTCGTGCCGATCCATGTGGAGTCTGTTTTGTTTGCACGTATCAAAGGACGCTCATCCCGAACATGAGTGCGTCCCTCCACACATTCGCCAAACATAGTATAGTTGTTTGTTTACTGTCGAACGAGAAGCACGCGAGGCACAAGCTGTGATCTAAACGTCTGTACATTAGCGAAAATGACAGAGTGGAATAATGAACTGACTTTAACATTTTTACGTGTGAATCATTTTGACTTCAACATTTGTATTCGTTGACACGTTCGGCGAAAGTTCACGTGTCACATGTTACAGCGCAACGTAACATGAAACCAAGCTGATAGCAAACCTATTTCTCAGTCTGTCCCTCTCCATCTACTCCTCCCCCGCCCTCCATCCTTGTTTATCTCAATAAGCAGACAAAGGCGCACACTTATCTTTCTACTTCCACCAGTCATCACAAACCTTCCCCCTCCCCGACTTCCAGCGATTTGACAACAAACACGGTGCGTTTATACGCGTATCACACTGCTGTGTATCTATGGACTTATTGTCTATTTCCGTGTGCAGATTTTGGTACTTCGCCATTTACCGGACATTCTGATTTACTGGACCACACCTCCCCCCAATTGGTCCGGTAAAAGGAGGGTTTACTGTAATTTGATATTTTAATTGCTGACTAGGCATTTTCATTACTCAACCTAATTTTCAGGATTTTTAATGGATCCCTAGAAATTCTTTGCAAAATTGCTGTATTTGTAATATATGAGTTCTTAAAATCGAAATTATACTGAACACAAGTTACTGGTTGAAGTGCAAACCTTCCTGTAGATCAGCGAGCTACAAGCTGCGTGAATCTTCAAGCCTGTCAATCTACTCAAGAATGCACCGTGCTGAGCTGGTATGATCCATAAGAAGTTGAAACTGATGATTCCTGCAGCATACCACAAACATTCCGTCGATAGTTTGTTCCCATTGTCGAAACTGTCGACCAATAGACCCAGAAACAACGGCAACATCATTCTGGAAAACGACAATGTTACAATTAGCACATAAATTACTAAATACCTGAGGACAATTCTAAACAACAAAACAACATAAGCTAGGCAAAAAAATTCTGTTTCAGTTAAAGCTGTTACGGTAAAGTGATTGGCATTGGTTAAAGTTGGCCTCACTTTTCATGTTGTTGTTGTTTTAGTCACTTCGGAAAACTATGCATTACGATGGTAGAATAAATATCAGATTCTGTGTTCAACTTATTGCTTTTTATGTGAAAAGTAAGGTAAGAACTTAACAGGTTATAGGCCCAGAAAACCACCACTATGATCGGAAAAATATGTACTGTCAGGTGTGGGATTTGTACAATATAAAAGTGAAGTAGTGTAATACAACCGGAGAAGTTCAGGCGCGAGTTCGTTTTGTGTAATCATGGCTACGAGTTCGTCAATGCACTATCCACAATTAACAGAAACTAATTTAAAAAACTGGAAATTCCGTGTGTTGCTACTGAGTGATGAGAAAGGTGTACGGGGAATTGTGGATAGAGACAAGAAGATAGAAGATTTAGACAGAGAAGAATTGAAAAAGTGAAAAGTAGAAGATAGGAAAGCAAGGAACATTATTATCAATTGTGTTACAGATTGTCACATAGAATGTGTGCGGAAAGCAGTGTCGGCAAGAAACATGCTCAAGGCTTTGAGCAATGTCTTCGAAAGGAATACATAGTGCGATTTCGAAGTTACTAGTGCGAAAGAAGTAATGACTTCTTTAAAGTGCACAACAACTTTACAGGAACATTTTAATAAATTTGATAACTTGGTGTACGACCTCGAGGCAATGGGGACAAAAATGGAACAGGATAAAAAAGTTTGCCACTTGCTTCTAACCCTACCTGGATGTTATGACATCATAACAGTGTTAGAAACAATAGATACAGATCTGACCTTGGATTTGTCAAGTCAAGATTTTTGGATGCAAAATTAAAACAAAACCATATTCAAACAAATACAGAACGTATGAAAAGTACTTCATTTGTTGCAGGAAACAGACAAACAAGAAAATGTTATGGGTGGGGCGACCATCAGCATCTGATTGCAGATTGTCCTAAAGTAAGACTTAATCAATCAGGTACAGAAGGGCACAGTGACTGGTCTAACAGAAGTCAGAGTGGACAAGGTAGGAGGAATAGTCGTACTCATTGTTACAACTCGAGCTACACCTGTACTGATGAGGGTGAGGTTACTTTCATTGCAACTACAGACAAAGAAGAGTCAGTGTTTGTTGGCCTTAATAACGGAGACTTACAGGAGATACAGTTTGTCCTTGACTCTGGTTGTTTAGACCATTTAGTGATGTCAGAATTAAAAGATAGCATGACAGATGCTGAAGACCTGGAGATACCTATCAAGATAAAGGTGGCCAACGGTGAAGAGTTAACAGCACACCAGAAAGGAACAGTAAGGATTCAGAAAGATAAACTAAAAATAAAATTAGAAGCACTCATTGTACCTAACCTTAAGTTAAATCTGTTGTCTATAAAGAAGGTGGTGAGTTCTGGGAAGCAAGTGATTTTCAAGGCCAATAGAGCAGAGATAGTAGACAATAGTGGGCTGATAATGGTGTGCAGTACATCAGGAAAGCTGTATGTAGCTAATTTTTAAATGTGCTCGCATACAGAGGATAGGTGTTTACTATCAAACGAAAAGGACCTGTGGCATAAAAGGCTTGGACATCTGAACCGTAAGGGTCTGAAACAGATGGGATTTCCAATGTCTAGTAAATTATGAGATACATGTCGACAGGGAAAGGCTAGTAGACAACCTTTTCAATGACGACATACTTCTTATCGGTGAGAAGTCCAAGAACAGAGGGATTGGCAGAACGACTCAGAGACGAGTTTGACACAAAGACTTGGGGGACATACAATGTTTTGTAGGAACACAGGTTAAAAGAGAGGGCACCAGAATTGAACTGAGTCAGCTTAAGCTCATTGACAAAATGCTTGATCGGTTTAATGTTGAAGAATGCAAAACCTGCCTTACGCCAATGGAGAATAGAATGGAAGTCGGAAGCATAGATGTAGTTGTGAATGTTCCATTTCGAGAGCAAGTAGGCAGTTCGACCTGTATTTCAAATTACCAGGACAGACAGAACCTTTGCAACATCATACCTAAGCCGATATCTGGACCACCCAACACGTCTGTATAGAATGCAGCAAAGAGGGTACTTTGATATTTGAAGGGAACAATGGACAGGAGCCTGATCTATTAAAAATATCCAGAAGAGTACAACAACAACAAAGTCACTATCTACGCAGATGCAAACCGGGTAGGTGATAGGACAGATCGAAAGAGTACGAGTGGGATGGCATCGTTCCACTGCGGCAACCTTGTGTCATGGAGCTCAAAAAAACAGCAAGTTGTAGCTTTCAGCTCAGCAGAGGCAGAATATGTTGCAGGTAATTATGCTGCAACTGAGCTTCTTTACTTGAAACATCACCTGTCAGAATTTATAGATAGTGAAAATGACATGAAATGTGATTTGTGCGTAGACAACCAAGGAGCAATACACATGATGAAAAACTTTGAGAACACCAAACGCTCAAAGCACATTGACATAAGGTACCTTAAAGGATGTTGTCGCTAAACAGCTTTTAAGTGTTTTCTATGTTGAGTCAGACTTGAATATTGCTGATATGTTTACCACGTCATTAAGGTCAACCTAGTTCTGTGAGATTAGGGACAAATTGTGTTTAAGATAATCTTGATAAGCAAAGTGTATGGTATGTATACAATTCCAAGTCTTGTTTGTTAAGTGAAGAAAGGAAATACTGTAATTTACATGTTCACGTATGACATATTATTGACAAGCTATTAAAGTATCCAAAATTTTTAAATTCTAATAAGACAAATGTTAAATGGACGATTATTCCTCAAATTATATTTACATTGTGCTACAGTACAGACCTTACGATTTAGCTGCTAACATATAATTACCCCGCAATGTGTGTGGCAAATATTTTTTAATTCATAATTTGCCCGACAAATTGCGACCCAACTATACATTACTAGCACTATTCACATGCTTGCATTGTAGCTCAAGGTAAACAGAATTTGCAGTATAGTCACCAATTTAAATTTTTAACATTTTTCTTCTCAGAACTGCAAAAAACGAAAAATAATAAAATTCAATATGGCGACTGAAACCGGGCCTTAAAGTTCACCACGCATGCACGCACGCACGCACGCATACATAACAAGTATATACTACTAATAACCACATTAAAATTAAAAGTCTTTTTTTTTTTTTAAATAAACATTTTATTTGAAAATTCTAAATGGTACAAAATGATGTTAAGGGTCAGTAAAAACTGTTAGAAAACATTTGGAAAACAAAAATATGTTCACAAAATTTTTTGGGTACCCAGTTTTTAAGACTAAAAGATCAAAAATCTGTTTGGAAGCTTTGTTTGAAATAAATGGTTTCCACCATATTGGCTAATTTTTTCAAGACAATAAATACTATGATTTTAGATATTTATGAAATTAACAAAATTTTGGTTTATTGACAAATTAGTCAAAATAATAATTACTAGCTATCACTGAAAAAATTATTTTAAACAAAACTGCCGAACAGATTTGTGATATCTGCTCTCGTTTAAACTTAAAAAATTATTATAGCAAAAACCGTAGAAATAAGTTAGCATGGCCTTAACAGAACACAACTGACCTGAGTATACTGTACGAGAAGATCTGGATGGAGATGCCAATTGCAAGCGACCAGCCGAATGTGTGCAGGATCGCTCTGAAGAAACTTGGCCTGGCTCCTCTCAGCACTGATCTCTCGAGCTCACGTTTCCAGTTTCTGTCATCAGGCAAACAAACATTTCAAAGGTTGGCTGCATGAGCCACTCCAGTGTTGCTGTGTTCAAACTGTTTGAGGTAGCAGCTGCATTGGCACTGACATTAATCACTAATAATTTATAAGGAACGACAAAGGCTGCAAGGCAACTAATCACATATTAGAAATGAAAACACAGAAGTACTCACAGGGTACCATACGCATATTAACAAGACGACACAATACTGTGCAGAAGCACACTGGCGATATTTCGCCCAACTAGTTGGCTACCTCAGGTGAAGAATAGGCCAACGCTCTGTCGTCCTGTTGATACGTGTAAATATCAAGCACTACTGTACACTGTAAGTACTTGCATATCTTTAATTTAAAAATATAATTAACCACTAAAAATATATTTAATTATATTTTCACACATTAACTTTCAAGAATGATGGAACTGGTATATTCTATGTTTATTAGCTATATGACATTGTTTACACTAACCATTACTTTTTCTACACCCTTGAGCATTTCTGCTCTTACAGGGTCTACAGAATGCAGTGTACATAAATACAAATAAAATACAAAATAAGAAAAAAAAAATTGATGAAATTAAAATTTTTTCTGTTTGTTATAAAAGTTCATTCTATTGTGAAGAGTCCATAGCAACCAAAGTTTAGTACACAACATAAAAGAGAAAAATACAAGTTGAAAAAAAGTTTTCCCCCAAAAATTAGTTTAATTATTACCTTCATTTTAAATACCGTTGTTATTTCAATATAAAAACACATAATCATCAGCTATGAATCACTCAGCAATGAACTGGAGAGCATAAGGTGTTGTTAACATTAAAAATCTCATTATAATCACGTACAGTATGTACTTTAAGGTATAAGTCACAAACTAAATAATAATTAAACATATGCCATTGTGTCTCTAAATAAACACAATAAATTATACTAGCTGTGGGCAGCATGCATTGCAATGCCCCTTTTCCTATTTTTTTTTTTTTTTTTTACTAAATATTTTGGGTGCTCTGTTCTGCCCTTGTACTCTAATTTGCTCCCCTGCCCCAACATTCTTCCTCACCATCTTGGCAAAGTATACATTTTTTTGTCAAAAACTTTCATGTTACTAAATTTTCACCACAATCATATAAAGGATTGATCAACTGCAACATCATCTAGGTTCAAGTTGAAAAAAAACACACACATATGCACGCACGCGTGAACGCACACTCACCCCCCCCCCCCCCAACACACACAGTCACTTACTTACACACACATGCACACACACATACACACAAACTATTGCCTATTTAGAAAATAAATTGAAAAATCTGTTTACAATTCAGCAAACAAGAGAGGCCCTTTTTCCCTCTTTGCATAAAAAATTACGAAAGTAAAGGCTATCACATAAATCTGTTGAATGAGGAGCAACGCTCACTTTTCAAGTTCATCACCAAGCATTTCTGAGCGGAAGGCTGGAAGAGTGTCATAGAGGTCAGAATGGTTCAGCTGTTTCCTCTTGCCCTTCAAGAAGAGATCCCTCAGCCACCTGTCAACAAGGACAAGATGTATCAGCTGACACAACTAGCGTCACTAAGCCCGGACATTTCACACATTCAACTTGGTTGTCACGCACTTAACCATAAACTATTCCGTACGAGCGAGTACCTCTACGTCAGCAATGCAAGGCAATCTGGCACTATAGTAGGAATACATGACAAACTCCACCATTTTTCCTACCTTTTTAATTATAATACCACAAGGTTATTTCCACCCCTCCCCCTCCAATTGTTGAAGATATTTGACAAGATTTTCAAATTAATCTGTAGACTTTCCACATATTATAAATAAAAATCTAATATGGATAGATAAAATATTAAAATTTCCAGAAATCGACACATGTGTGCAGAATCAACAAACTCAACATCAGAAAACTAATCACTCAAAATTTGAGCTTAACATGTACTGCTTGAATCTGACGTCTAAAAATGAACAGTTCACACGACACAAGCACCCATTATAAAAACATGAGTCAATCAACATCTAGTTCATGTCAGCCCTGCAGACTACTAAGTATAACATATTACCATACCAGAAACTAAGAGTGAAAATAATTTTCACACACCAGAAACACAGTTTTGAAAAGAATGATGCTTCCAATCTTGGATGACGGCAGGTGATTTTCTCTGCTGTACCCATCGTGGCACCTCCAGACTCTGCAAGCACGGATCCAGAACAACGTCAATGATAGACGGGAATACTATCATATCTTAGTGTTTATATTTGTACACATCATTTTGTAGTCTTAGTTGCTCATTGGCATTCATTTTCAACCAAAATACACATACAAGTAATTTAATATTATAATCACAGTTCACCAAATGTTACAAAAAAAAAAAAAAAAAAAAAAAGCAAAACTGCCAGTTTAAATAACTTTTATACATATTTGTTAAAAAATAATTAGTAATAATAAAAGCTGCATACTAAACAACTGCTTCATCAGAATATAGTAGGTACTTTAAAAAGTATCAAAAATGAATTGGAATGTAAAAACTACACACAAAGGTGCTACAGTGAAACCTCATTAATACAAATCCTATTAATACAAAGTTTTCATAAATACAAAGTGATTTTTATTCCCCTTAGAATGGGACAAGAAATAAAATAATACTTAAATATGTAATAAAAATTTGGTTTATGCATTAAACCATGCAATATCAAGTTCTTAAGTAAAAAAATAAGTCATTAAAGTGAAAAGACTATTTGATTTGTGGGGATATACAGAGTGACCAAAATTTTAGAAACATTTTAAGGTTTTTGTGAACACCTGTTAATACAAACCTCATTATTACAAACCACCAAAATTTTCGTCCCTTAAGGTTTGTATTAAAGAGGTTTGACTGTATTAGTAACTTCATTCATACATTAAGGAAAATAGTACATTAATATTTTATGGTTAAGAAATTTTACTATAGGTCCTGTTTTGGGTAAGGTAACAAAATATTTTGTGTGACAAGACATAAATTACACTTTCTAACATTTTCATACCACAACTTCATCGGCTTCATTGTTTTTACAAGCTAGTAATGGTACAAATAAATAGGAAAAGATCTATTATCTGCCATCTATAGTTAAAATTACTGAAGATGGTTGAAATGTAACAATGTAGAAATTTGCTCCAATAGTTGTTGATATCCTGTCATACCAAAATTATTTATGCAATATCTGAACATTATTTTATAATGAAATTTTTATAAGCATGAGCAATTCACGGTACAAATAGGCAAAATTATTTAGTTTTTGGCCAATTATTAACTTTCACTGCCTGTTGCTGTAGTACAAACAAACAAGTGTATCTTATAAGTAAAAACACAGTGTATAGATTAAAAAAGTGTAGTCAGTACCCAAAATTTAATTGTGTCCTCTCTGTTTTATTTGTACATTGTATTGACAACTCCTTTTCAGTATGCGCTGGAAATATGGAGGCTTCAACTAAATAAAATAAATAAAAGGATTCCAATAATGGGTTAGTATTATAAATTGGACCATTTTTGGATATAATACAACATTGTGATCACAATACTGTAATTTCAAAAAAGGTTCAAAATGTAATGTCTGAAACCACAAGTAAAAAAAAAAAAATATATATATATATATATATATATATATATATATATATATATCAATTTTTTTTTTTTTCAAGACAAACATAAATAGTGCTGGCTTTAACATGAAAAATCCTTAATAAAATAATATTCAAGTAGGCCTGCCTCCATTAAATATTTACTTTTTTCATCTAATATAATTAATTCTTCCAAAATAGCTAAACTCAGTTTATAAAAGCAAATATTTGTAACCTTTCCAAAGTTTGTTTCAGTCACCAGTATTCTGGCTAGATAATGATATAAAACTTACCAACTTGATTACCGGTATTTTATATGTTGTAGTTGCACAATAACTGCAGAATAATGTTCATTCACACTTTGATCAGTTTGAACTATCAATCAGAATGCAATGGAATATTAGAGTAAACTTCACCATTACTTACTTTAATTACATAATACAAGTTATATCCTTACACTGCCCCTCTGTACGTACCGGCAGTAGTTTTCCAACATGACTTGTGTATGGTAGCTGTCAGGTAGGAGACAAAACCTGCTGCTTGTGTCCACATGTGGTCGCCCCATGCTAGGTAACTCCTACTGATAGCAGGTTATCACCGAGGCCAGGAGCAGTGCAGGAAGATATGAGCCATTCAGCCATAACACTGATAACTTTCACTTTAAACTATGAAAAAGTTTAAAAATCTTCAACTAATGTGTGTACATTAAAAGTACATATGGTACATACAGAAATTATGAAGTAAAATATGAAACAGTAGATCTTGAATTCTCAATGATGGTAGTACAAAAATTCACTTTATGTTTGGCGTTAAAGTACAGAAATTCAGATCAACCATTAAAGAACTGAAAAGATAAAAGGAAACATCCAAATATGTATTTCTAAGATTTATGTATTTTGTTTTCTTGCACGTATGGAATCATCTGAGATGGGTTCTCATTCAATGTTGTACTTTGTGACTTTAACAACATCTCAACTACCTTTGCTAGACTGTTGTACCCACACAGCATAGGTATCCAACTTGTCCAAATCAACTCCAACTCTAATGGCTATGTACACATTGTCCTACAATGATATTAACTTCATAACAATTTTGAATATCTGTAGGTATACAGTACTTATCCAAACTAGGTATACTGTTTAACTGACATTATTAAACTGTCATACATTATACTAGGTAATATTCTACGTAAATATATTGTGTACAGAAAGATATAAATTGATTGCATAGTTTAGAATAACCACTAAATGTATACCTAATAGAGATATTGTATATTCATTTCAGGTATGTTAGAAACTATACACCAAATGGTACACAGTTGCAATTCAGATTTCTTAAATGTTTTATTTATGGGTATAGAACAAGCCGATGAACGTGTGAGAAACAGTTACAGTACCATGATTTTAAAACATGACAAACAACTCAAGACAGAGACTATTTCATCAGCATAGTACCTTATCATGCTATCCTTTACAATTTATATACTCTAAGAGAGTAAAACCTCTATTTAGTGAACCTCTTTATAACAAAAACCTCTGCATAGTATTTTTTTTATTTGGTCTGGGCAAAACTGCATATTAAAGAAGGCATTTTCCACTCATAACAAGTTTATTTTTACGTCTTTGACACACAACCCCTTTATAGCAAAGACATTGAGAAGTTTTTGTATACACTTTTTTATGGTTTGTCGAATTTTATAGAATTACATTTAAAACTAAAAAAATTGCACATAATGCATTCACGAAAACAAGAGAGAGAAAAGAAAATTATAAGATTTAGCATGTCTTAAAAGTTTCACAGCAAGTACTATATTTTTATAACAAGAGTGATAATCAAACAAGATATTTACAATGAACATGGCTTAGTAACAGTTGTCTGAAACAAAATTAGTGGTGTATTTTTTATTGGAAAACTATTTTTTTTTTATGTGGCCACACATGTTTGGTAATTTATAACTGTGCTAACAAAATCAATAACTTAACTCTATGTATTATAAAGATTTTACTATAGAATGACTCCACACAATAATACTTTCATTACAGTGTTACTGTACAAAAGAACAGATGAAATGCAATTTCCATAGCAGCTAATATAAAGAAAAAATAGCTGTTATTACCTCTTTATAAAGAACCCGTTTATACCAAATAGACAAATATTCTGTCCTTAGCTGTTATTACCTCTTTATAAAGAACCCGTTTATACCAAATAGACAAATATTCTGTCCCTTCAGTTTTGTTTTATTTATGTTTAAAATGTAAATTTTGTGAAACAAGACTTTTGCTTCAAGTTAGTATTGAAAAGATTTAGCTATTTACAGACATAAGCGTGACATGTATCTGAAGACGACTCCACAATATTTTTACGATAATGTATGTGAAAATGGCTTTGGCTGTTAGGTTAATCAATTAAATAAATATACAAACTGTAGAGATACTCACAGACTGGTACTTCTTTCACACACATTAAAGGACAAACACATTGCTGCACGACATTTCGCTGGATAAGCCAGCTTCATCAGGCACCTGAAATTTATTTGTTGCTTTTTTACTCTGGGGGTTTTCTGTAACCCTGCAACATTTGCTCGTAATGACATAAGTCCACAAAATTGGTTTAATTTAAAATACTAACCCACAGAAGGAATTGTTCAAAGATTATAAGACACTTTAATGTCATATCACAGCCTTGATTATGTATACGACAGAGCAGTTACCAGTAGTCCTCGTCCAATGCTACGATAATTTAAATGCAGGTGAACCAATGATGTAAGCTTATACTAAAATATCTGAAGGCGATAATCTGCAAAGCAGATGCTGAAATTACCATCAAAGCAACAGAAAACTATCTGGAAGAACTCTAAGAGAGTCAACAATGAACCTTCAGACAATAGTGCAGAACTAAAGCACTGGGAAATATTTTTTTTCTTATTTGCAAGCACAATTCTGTAAGTACTTGTGTGTTTCTGTCTACGTGTTTCAACAAATCAAGATGTAATAATTATAGTATGTTCATGTAAAAAAACAATGTGTGAGCTATTTGTTAAGAACAAGTAGGTATTTTCTATTATCTTATTTAGTATGGGTTTTATTAGTTTACCTTACTGAAGAGATCTATCTGCTGCATCCAGCTTATGTAACACAGTAGAACCCCTGTTAAACAGCCCCCTGTTTTACACTTCCCCACATTTTACACTTTTTGCAGACTTCCCAGTTTCTGCTTGTACATTAAAAATTTCCACCTTTTTTTACACTTCCCCACATTTTACACTTTTTGCAGACTTCCCAGTTTCTGCTTGTACATTAAAAATTTCCACCTCTTTTTACACTTTCCAACATTTTACAACAATTTTTCTACAAACCTTGAGATGTATAAAACAGGGGTTCCACTGTATTCTACAAATTTTAACACTCCATGGATATAGGTGCAAGTGTACTGTTTAGAGTTTTTACAACTTTCGTGTGAATTAAAAATTTTTGTAAGTCGTACAGTGATTCAGACCAAAACTGAGCATCGTATTTGCCATATATGCCTGCACTTCACTTGCAAATACATAACAACTCAAAGAAACTACATCAGCAGCAACCAGTTGCAAGAAGTTAAATACAGTATTCAAAGGAAGCCACGGCTAGGAAAAATTAGCACAAGGTTTTTATTTTGTGTCAAGAATCCAGTCCCTTCCACACGTGGATAAATGACTTTTTACTACATGTGAACATGTCACGAAAAAAGCAACATCAGTACTTGCTGCTTTTAAAGTTCCATCACTTTTGATGTGGATGCCTGTCTAAAAAAAACCACACACAAATGTATTTGAACAGTCTCATGATAACTAATGCCACATTATCTACTCTCTCCTCTCTCACTCCTTCTCTCTCTCTCTCTCTCTTTATATATATATATATATATATATATATA
>PNEQ01063789.1:0-10241 GCA_003012365.1 Medauroidea extradentata | reverse complement strand
GAACCCCTTCTGTACACTTCTCAAGGCACCTAGAAAAATTGTTTGTAAAATGCAGGAAAGTACGTATAGAAAGAGGGAAATTTGTAATTTACAAGCGCCAAATTGGACCCCAAAAAAGTGGTGTACAATGTTGGAAAGTGTAAAAACATGGGGTGTAAAAAAGAGGTTCTAATCTACACTGTAATGTCAAGTACACTGGGAAAAAATTATTTATGCGAGAGATAAGGATGTCTTATAGTATCCTGAATCATAGAATAAATATTGAAATGTTTTAAGGTTTTACATACCGTACTTGTCAGGAATAACTGCTCAACAAATCTCATTATTACAAAATGTAAACACTTCCACTCCAGTTTTGTATTAGAGCAGTTTCACAACATTACTAAAAGTCTCTGAACAGGCAGAATTGTGTAATCACGCACAGCCCACTGTAGATTGTGGGACAGCAAGACCTCATCAATAAGATTCGTACCTTATTAACAACCAAACCTAGCATGATATCAGAGACAATATCCAGAAAGAATTCACAAAATGCATACTTACACAAAATACATTTTAAAGATCACATCCTCTATTGTAGCTGTACTCATTCAACCATTCCCTGTAGTTTTCTATTATACTTTGCCAGTAGTTTGGAAGGAGTGGAAGTAATCCTGTCAGTTAGCTCCTTCTTCAAACCTTTCAATGTGTGTAGACAGCCTTGTTAGACTTGGACAATCATTGTATCAACAATAGATTATGTATATCGAAAGTATGTTGATCCAAATCTGCATTATGTGTACTACTCGTTAAAAGAAGTAGTTTATTTTACCTTTCTTAGTTTATCTTTTACACACTTCCTTCATCAAAGAGTGGTTCTACTCTGACCTGTAGGTGATACGCATGTAGGAAAGTATTTCAAAGCAACACAAAACCTGCTATGCAATAACAACACTAAACTTAACTAATATACAAATTTATTTCAAATAAAATTAAAAAAATTTCACAAACTGTATCCATCTGCAGATGGATTGAACACACAGAAGTGGTTTACGCGAGGTGTTTAGATGGCCCAGTTGGGACGACGGTCAGTTTCAATTCTCTCGAAGCAACGCCATTTGTACGAGAGGCATCACGACAATCGACGACAGGTCTGCAACAACTGCCTGTGAATGAACCAGCGCCAACGTTAGTTAATGCCAACATGCCTGCAGACAACATACTTACTACAAACCTCCTACTGCAGTGCGAAGCCCAATACACAAGAATATCTTTCTTCTACAAGAAAGTGAACACCTTGTTCACCTGGACTTGTAGCAAACTTGTATCGTGTTAACGGCCACCGAGCATACTACAGTAGAACCCCTATATAACACTTTCTAAGAGACAAATGAAAAATAGTATATATGAGGGGAAAGCGTAAATTGAGGGAAACAACAAAAATCATAACAAAACATCTATTAATTAATCATTTTTACAATTTAATTCATAATTCCAGCAGAGATATGCAGTAATATGTGATCTTAAATAGTCTATGTAAGTAAAATATAATCAATATTCTAACAAAAAAAATTTGTATAGCATCAGGATGCTACTGGGCACAGATTAAGAAAAGATATGATTCATACTACTGTACTAACATTGATCAAATTGCCTTTTTGTTTTTAAGACTTTTTGTACACTACATAAGTACACTAGTCTACAGTTTTCTCTCTATTGAAATTTCATTCTTCTTCCACAATATCAAAATTGGAATTGTAAGGGAGGAAAAGATATTGTTAGCTTCATATAAAAATAAGTGTAAATCAGGGGAAGCAAGCCTCAAATGAAGTGTAAATGCAGGAATACAATACATTATTTACATAGGGAAAATAATGGGAACCATAAAAAATGGTGTATTTAAGGGGAAAATGTAATTCTGGGGCATGTAAAATTGGGGCTCTAATGTAGTGACTAGCATTCAAAGCTAGTGCTTAGTTGGATACAAGAAGCAACTGAAGAAATATTGCTGGATCAACATCGTGCAATGTGTCACTTAACCTAAAATAGCACCTACTAGCGACAATATCTTTATTTTTACATTTTATTATTTATTTTTGGTGCAGACTCAATAAATATAGCACAAACTACCCTCAATACCCCAACTGCAGCTTTAAAAGCAGCATTCAATATTTAAATAGTGTACTCCTTCTTGTACAAGAAAGTTAGTACTCTAAATTTAACATATTAATTTGTTAGTTTGATTGCTAGCTAGTGTTCCCTTTCTTGTACTCCTTTGATGCTTACTTTCATGTACAAGAAAGATTCTCACATGCAGTGGTCTTAAGCAAAGATGACAAAATTCCCTGTGTACCTAGTAGAAACCCATTATACCACGGCCCACTTGGCACAGCAGGTCACTTTATATCCCTCAGTCTGAATAAATAAATAACCTGCAACTCTCAGTACACTGTGCAACCGATATACTGTAATGTGAATCACAATTACATCTCCAAACATCAGCATTATGATTGGCTTCTAGTGAAATTGAAGGTAAAGGGAAAAAGCATTAATGGGAAAATGATAAGTTTTTCAATGCCAATATGCTAAAATTAAAGGGTGTTCTTACAAATAATTTCTTGCTAACTTTTAGAGCATATATTTGTCACGTGTGATGTAATTCTGATGCACAATCTATGACACTAATTACAGTGCATTTGATTTTGATACAAGAGATTGCATCACTCTAGCAAAATTGAAAAAAAACTAGTATCTAGAACTGGTTTTATAGTGTTTTTAGAGTTATTCTAAACTGGAGATTATAATTAACCATTGTGTTCATAGATATAATCCGCTGCCCTCTTAAAACTATACTGCGAAGTCACTCAAAACTATTGAATTTTACACATTTTTGGTATCAACTAAAGAAAAAATAAGAAATGGCCATAGAAAGAAACATTTTTGCCAACTAGACCAGAAACTATTCTGTCAAATTGATGCAATTTGTCAACATATCTTGTACTAGAATAAAATACTTACAATTTTTGCATCATGAATATTTCACGGGTAATGCACCACTCTAGAAAAATATGTGCTCACATAGTTTACACAACTTACTTCCAAGGACTGCTTTCTTATTTGTACACTGCCTTTATGTAGACTTCATTTTACATGCATATGTGCCATGTGAATACAGGCAGGTAAAATATACTAACAGAAAAAATTTAGCAAGTTTCTTAAAAGTGCTCTGACTAGCCGATTGCAGCAACTTAATTTAAATTGGAGATCAATGTTAAAATCTCAACAAACTAATTTTAGAGCTCACTCTATCAAAGTAAAGTGTTGTATGTGAAATTTCTAGAAGAATACATATAAACATTCAAACATTTTCCAAATTTGTTAATTTTTATTACTTAATATCTGTAATTCTGGAATTTTTATTTGTATTCTAAAACATTGATCTAACGACAGTCCACAGTTCCCGAGAATAGTGTCATTAAGAGTGCTGTTGTCAATAGATCAAAGCAACCAATTTTGACACCTTAAAAGTTAAAAAAATGTGTTTAATGTGTGTATTTTGATAAAAGTTTGCAACTGTAACTGGTTTGAAATCATAGAGGTAATAAGTTTTTAAATTAAAACATTATTTAACATATTCTATAAATGCTTTTCTGTATGTAATGATGCCCTAATAAAATATAGTTACCCATCACCTTGTTCCCAAAAAACTTTTTAAATAGTTCATGACGCACAGTTTTACCAAATACGATTACAAGCAAAAAATTTAAATGAAACCTAATTATGTATATGTATGCATATTATTAGAAATGTGTAAATGTTAAGAATGAAATAATACCCCAGAGGGATAAATAATTATGTTTTGTGTACAATGCTTTTTTTGCAAAACGTGGCTTTGGCTAATGTGAACTGAATAATTAGAGAGTGGACGTGCAATCTTTGCATTATTTTATTGTTGTGATCTCACTAATGTATTTTAATCAATTTTTACCAAAACATTCTTTGCATAATTTTACCGCAATATCCTCAGCTTTATTTTCATCATATATATCTGGCGTTATAATATCTCTGTGGGCTCATGAGTATACTTTGAATCAATTTTTTTATTATTATTTTTGCATAATTTTATTCCATTGACCTTGTGAGCGAATATTTCAATAACTTAATGCAATTTCTTCAACATTTTCCATGAGAATTATTTTTTGTTGTATAGTCTCACATTTATGTCTGTGCTGTATGCATGTCTTACTTTCATTTGGCAAAGGTCACCTTCAAGTGCATTCCAGCCGAAGACATTAAAAAGTTTTTGAACAATTTCTCGGCAGGTGCACGCTTCAAGCAAAGCTGTTAAAATGAATTTGGATAATTATTTTTTATTTCACAGCTGCGACTTCACAGTATTTTGTCGTTGCATGCTGTTGTTACATCGAGGTTCTATCGTACATACAGTACAGTATATATATATATATATATATATATATATTTTTTAAATCCATTATGCTACAATTCTTCTGATATTTTGAACATAGACCATTTCTTTAATTTTATTTACAGAAGAGCGTTACCATAGTCATTTGAGAATTAATGAATTTATTTAACAATTAATTCCCCATTTGATTGCTGTAGTTTCTATGCTACACAGGCAGGGTCATTAACTGCAAAAAGGCAACAGGAAATGCAACAACAGGCTGTGGTTGGTGGCAGTCACCTCTATGGACTGCAAAGTGTCGACCTGCAGGAGGTTGTCTTTGCGGAAGCTGAGGATGGCAGCGGCGAGGACGGGAAGTATCTCGAGGGAGTCATACGCCAGGATAGTATCCCATAGGTATAGCAGCTGCTCTGGAGGCAGGTGGCCGCTGAAGGCACGCATCAGCCACTTGAAGACCACTCGCACCCTGCACGCACATACAAGCTTACACACACACTTCTCTGCACTGCAAATATTTAACTGCAAGAACAAATCAAGTAACTTCTTTCAAACAGTTTACATACTTAGGGCTCCGCATTACTTGTCGTACTTGGTTGTTTTATTTTCAGTTTCTTTCAAATTATATGAAAAGCACAGTGTTTGTGGTTAAAGCATACAAACCAGTACTGGTAATTATTTTGTACTACAATTCAGGCGCGACAAATGCCAGCTCAAATGTTTTCTCATAGTAGACTGGATATTCAGAAACTCATTATTTGATTGACCAGCCATTTTGATACAAATGTAGAACGGTTGAGGGTTTTTTGAACATCAGACTGACACTTCAGCAAGGTTATACATTTTTATTATGAATAAATGTAATAGATCTGTGCATACAAAAATACCTTTATAGCAAAAGAACTTCATGCTGAAAATCATATTAACATAGTTATTTACGAGTAAAACAATGTGTAATGTTAAGTCTACTGATGAAAAAAGGTCATGTTGGTGTGAAATCTTTTGCAGCCATTAGGCCACAGCAAAAGGTGCCACAGACTTTTAACAGATTGCAAGAAAGACTCAAGAGCAACTATAAGTAAAAAAAATTACGAAGATGACTTTCAAAAGTCAGCAGCAAAAAAAAATCATTCAAGATGAATAGGGGGCAAAAGCAAGCAATCCACAGCGCTGCCCATTTCATTCAGTTTATATTAACCCATAAAATTACAGATGGTAAATAAAGGACTGGGCCACTACAATAATCCATTGTTTACCAGAAATATAAAATATTCCAACAATCTCCAAAAATGAAACAGCACTAGCCTACAAGCAAATACTTGTTTGTGATACTGTCTCAGTCTCTGCATTCATGTACTAAACCCTCATGGTACAATATTTATGACACCATCACTAAAGCACGCACCATCTATATTTTTAAAAAATGCAATACAAATATTTACGGAAAAAAGGGTTACAAAAAAATTTAAACTACAATTTAGTAAGACAAAATACTATTTCTTCTAACATGGGTGCACAACAGTTTATTAATCCACATAACTTTAAAACTCGCCCACAAATGTAAAAAAAAATTCAGACTGAAACTGTTGTACAGACTCACTTATGAAAAAGTACCATTTTCTGGTAAACCAAAGACGGTAGGTGACGGACGAGTTCGGCATCGTCTCGTGCCACTAGGTGACGTGTCTTTTGAATGACACGTCAATCTTTCTCATCAGCGTAATAGCAACAAAAAAAAAAACATTTTATAACCATGACACTGCTGTCCGTTTACATCAGTGTCATACTGAAAAGCGACTGCTCAGCTCCGACCGACCCTTTCACCGCAAAAACAGAAAATAGCAAACACCAATAATGTATATGTTTTTCAAATTGCTGCAGAAATAAGCAGAAACTAGGTGAATCATCCATGAGCACCAAACTGCTTCAGCCCGCAAACAATCCTACCTGCCATTTCATGTGGCAAACTGAAGCACACAACACGTTGCGCTACACGACGCGCCAACAAATAGGCCGGTAGACTTCGGTAAGCTCCACACACATCCGTGTCGGTCAACAACCCGTTCGAGACTTCAAACGCCTTTCTCCACGCACGACCTACTCACCTACATTCACCACCAGACATCAGCACATGCACGCGACTCCCGCCACCCCCAGCCCCTCCTCGATAGTTTGCACCAGCGTTAAGCTTACAACAGCGCCTAAAGACAGACCTGAACCATGACTCACAATGCAGGACTATCCAGCAAACTCAGATCTTAGTGCCCAAATGTAATCTCCAACAAAATTGGACATTACATTAGTGTTAAAAAATAAAAATATTTGTATTTTGAAAGAAAAACCTTAAAATAATTTTATAAATATTTTTAGTTCATATGAACCTCATTATTACAATATGTAAATATTAAAGTACATAGCTTTAATGACTGAATTAAATAAGGTTCACAGTCATTAATAAGTTTTTTTTTTTTTTTAAGCTGCATTCAAAAATTTCCTGAACAACGTTTTTGTACACATTTACCAGATTCACTGAAATTTCAGATCAACTGAATTGGTGGAGAAATTTATTTTATTGAATCCAACCAAAATTGTACATTTCGAAAATCAGGTGTACACTTGTGAATGCATCTATAAATTTTTGAATGCACAGAGAGAAAATGTGTTGGTGAGCAAGGCTGTGGATGAGCCATTGAAACACTCACGGCTGCACGCCGATGAGCCGGAAGTGCGCCCACAGCTCGGGCTCGTGCCGTTGCAGCAGACGCTCAAACAACAGGCAGAGGGGCAGGATGCCCTGTTCATGGGACGAGACCTCATGCAGGCGGAACCAATAACGCAGGTAGAATGCTCTGAAGGTGAAATATAGCTCTACTGGGTTCTCGTACAGATAGCACACCGGCATTGCTGCCAACATGACACAACAGTCAACATTCAGGGGCGAGCAAAGAGGAGTTTCCCTAGTACAACACAGTTACAATCTTAAAAAGTTAAGACACACTATCATCTGCAACTTGCTTACACACAACTAAAATAGGAAGCATTAGTACTCAGTATCTTATAAAAACTATAAAAAAAGACTACATATGCATTTAATCAAATATTGTACAGTTAAAACATAAAAAAGTCTTAAGCAAAATATGAGATATGTGACCGATATTGTGACGTGCACTGGCACTAGCCCATACTTGTTTTCTTATCGTATAATAATTTCAATCTTTTTTTTTTTGTTTCTTTTAATTAGTATTGTTTTTTATTTGTAACAATTTAAATAGGCCAACTTAATCAGTGCCAGAATTTATACTGCAGGATCCAACATTTAAATTGGGGATGCTGGAAGCGAAATTAACATAAAAATTTTATTCAAAATATAAATTTAACTGCTAAGGCAAGATAAAAGTAGTAAATTGTACGGGTAAATTTAATATGATTTATATCGTGTTTGGACTCTTTATGAAGATAATTTAATTTTGAACAACTTTTCTAAGTAACTTTTTCTTGTAGTTTTCCTCATTTGGATTTTGAAAATTTCAAGTAGGTTCTGAGCTTGCCTCCTCAGGGATGGGATTTATCTGGCAGGCAGGTCAGAGTTCAGACGCTCGGAGGCACATACAGAGACATGCCAATATGCAGCTTGGTCAGTAGCCCATTAGAGTTTGTCTTGGGTGGTAGTGCCGGGCGCAGCAGAACACGTGGGACTATGTATTTGACAATTTTCTGACAAGTTCTTTCAATGAGAGTTTAATAAAAGAAAAAGGCCGATATTATTTCGTTATTTATTTTTTGCTGGTTAACACCACTGTTATCGGGGCATCTTAGTCATCAGCACGACCTCTATAACAAAAACAACCCTTCGTCATTCCTGCCGTTCTCCTGCTACATCATCATATAATAACAGCAGAATTCCGTCGTCACTACAACTGCATCAATTGTTTAATTATAAAGGCAGAGTTCCGTCGTACCAACCAAGTACCGTACTGCAACCCCCTTACAATATATTCTACTGACAATGAAAGCACTGAAACCTTATTCCTTGTCACAGTCACACCTGCTACAACCTTTCAGGCAACCACCGTGGGAGTACTAAAACCTCAGTGAACCACGATATTAGGTAGTCTATGCTGAGTGCTTAACTAAAACGCAAGGACAGTTGCCTGTGCGTTGTGCTCGCTGCTTGCAGTGGGTTCTGCTAGCGTTGCTCAGACACATCAGAGGGTGCAAGAGACATTGACAACTGTACTTGTATTCCTTACCTCATGTAGTTTAAGTTTCACTTCACTGTAAGTTGTACCAGGTCCTACTCCTATCTCTCTTTGTTTGCACTGGGACGCAGCTGTGCAGAGAGTGACTATCATTCGGACCATACCCTCACTGTTTTTGCCAAGATCTTCAACCACATCCAACTACACTGGTGTACTGTAATGTTCAGAAGGCCATTCCTTTCTTTCCCTAATCCCTACCAAGATCCCACCACCCAAACTATCCTGCCACACGGTCCCTACCCTACCTTCGTGCTCAGTCAACGTACATGACTTGTACATCCCAAGCCGAACCTTCACCAGACCCATCTCCTCTTATGCTTTTCCTCCAAAATAGCATCAGCAAATTACTGAGATACAAGGCTAAACCACTGATGGGCCACAATGAGGACATCAACATACAAGCTACGAAACACCTCGTCACAGAAGACACATGCTCCCTACCTTTTAGGAAGGCTGTAATTTCAAGACCAGCACAGGTAAAAATCTCTCTCTCCCTCTCTCTGTTACCTATAGCCACATGATCAAGTTCAAGTCACCCTTTACCAGTTGTTTTGGAGACTCAATGCTCAAACTCCAGACATATTTCTTTGAATCAATTTGACGCACCCCAGAGTGCTATCTGTTATATTTTCAGTAGCTCATTTCCCCAAAATACATTTTACAACCCGTGTTGCTGGTTAACATACAAGTGTGGTGACCAAGTTCACCTAACTTATCGTTATCAGCCATTTCACGTACTTAATGTTGATATTGTAACCAGTGTGTAAGTAATATTATCCAGTACCTAAATGTTATTTTCAGAACACTAATACACATTATTCTCCAATATATATTTCATGTTTCAACTGACTTTATAAACTCAGCCAAAGACTATTTACAAACACAGCCATGTTTTAACACAAAGTGTCAACCACATGCACAGACTTTTACGAGTGCAAACACTGCAAATTATGCAATTTATAAATATTGTATATATGTACTTTTACTAAAAACAGTGTTTAATATTTATTTATATGTGTTTATATTATTAATAATTACGTTTTTACTGCAACACGTACGGCTGTCAACCATTTTACTCCACTCATCTAAAAGGTCTTCCACTCCTCGGACGGATATATATAAGGAGTGCTCAAATTAGTCGTCTAAGTATCTGCTCCTACCCAGCTAACAGGGCACTCCCCCTTTGCTCCATCCCGAGGATTGTAGGTCGGCCAGGCACACCTAAACCCGCCTGTTTGAGCACAAACGCACAGAGTAACCTTCTCACCGCGCCATCTTGATTTGCACTGCCTTCCTTACAGTATGGCGGATAGGCGCCAAGTTCAAACCCACATTAGTACGAAGCACAATATGTACAGAGTAGTACCAACATGGCAGTCGAGAGACCAGTTCCGAACATGTACAAACTTACAACAAATATTATTTACATTGCAACGTCACAAACATACCGCCCACCGAAAATAAATATTTTCAACCATCAGCTTCATTCAATATACAGTCACAATGTTGGATGTGGATCTCAGTCTGCGGTCTCTATCCTAATCAATCGGAAGGGGACACACTTTAGATACAGCTCGCAC
>PNEQ01063788.1:0-36901 GCA_003012365.1 Medauroidea extradentata | reverse complement strand
ACTTCAAAATACTCCTCTCCAACCCTTCGCCTCTGGCCAATATACAAAACTAAATTTAAAATAAATGAAATTAAACAAATTATTACGATTGAACAAGATTAAACACATAATTCTGATTACAATGAAATGTCAACGGATTCTCTACGACAATTTTATCACATTTTGCGTTATTTACAATGAACTTTACATTTAATCAAAATGAATGGCAAGGAGGCCTGTTACAACCTCTTCTCGTCAAACCCCGCAACCCTTAAAATACATATAAATTTTTTTTTTTGCAGAAACCTACGCGGGCGCAACCACAACTCACTTTTTTTTTTCTGTACCCCGTTTTTACTCCCTCCTCCCATTTTTTTCCCCAGAAACTTTCGCTGACGCACCAACAACAAACCAAAGTTTCATCGCAATGCGATGAATGTTATATGAACGCGTATAAGAACAAATAAGCAAAGAAACATTCATTTTATATAGTAGATTATACTGCACTTCTAGGTTTCCCATACAAGCACAATGTTTGGTAGGAGAACACAAGAGATGAAGAAAGGAGATTTACGGCCGGTAAGAAGGAGGGGGGGCTCGACCTGTATTAAATATTCAACCTAGCATTCGCCTGGAGTCTTTTCGGGGAAAACTCGCAAAACCTATATCAGAACGACCGGACCGTTAATCGAACTACCTGTTCCCTAGCGATTGTTTTGTCGGCTGATTATTGTAGTCACATTGATGTGGCTGCTGGAGCTGTACTGTCAGTCCGCCTAAGGTGGCTGCCCTGTGGCCATAGTGAGTCTTGAAACGTGCATTGTAACATAAGAAATTAGTTAAAAATATCCTGAGTTTTAATTTGTTTCAGCGGATTTTCATGATCACCGTGGTTGTATACATTCAGCCCTAATTTTATAAAGTTATATGAAACTACTTCGTTGAATTCAGTGGTCCTAGCCTATACTTAAATCTTATTTACCCCAGAACAAAAAAAAAGTTTTCAGAAAGCAGACAGACCATCTATTTTTTCGGTGTTCAATGTTTTCGGGGCCTCGAAATTGCAACCATAAAACATTTCGAAAACTTCAGGACAGGGAAATGTATAAATTTAATATTATCTTAACAAAGAAGACCAGTTTAACAATTTCTTATTTACTAAAGTGTATGTTATTTTTCATTGCAAGAACTTTCCGGCATTGCAAAATAATTTGTTGCAATTACTGATGACTTTATCTAAATCATAATTATTTTCACGTTAGCACAAAAACGTGCCTTTGATTTGATTTGGCTGATCATGATACACACTTTTATGAATAAGATAAATTGCCACTGCAGCAAGCATGCGAGTGTTCATAGGACGTGTTAGATATATCTTGTTAATGATATGTTGCACAATACATTAGGATAGCTGACAGAATTAGGTGGAAATCCTAGTTGTGTATTCTAACATAGGTAAGTGTACACTATAAATAAATAATTGTTCGCAAGGTGTTCCTACATCATGAGATTTTGATAACCTAATAATAACTGTGCAGTTAATTTCAGTTCCTTAATTTCTGCAAATTACGTTGTAACACTGATTAAAATGCTGAGTGTTTTAAGTCATATTCTATCAGTCATATCTCGTATTATGTATATCGTAAGTATACTGTTCTAGGAAATAAAATTATATAAGTTATTTTCTGTTTCAAGCAAATAAAAGGTGAAGATGTTTACAATTTTTCTCTAATATATTTTGTAGTAAACAAATATTAGTAATTTGTTTTATTGCTTGCTTCCATTTTCAGATTTAATTTTCCGAGGATACTGATACGGTAGTGAAATAAATATGTTTGAAATTTTCATTTCATCCTAAGCCAAACTTCTCACCAATATTATTCAGGGCGGATGTATTCTGGACGGAACGTAGCTTTTAGATTATTGCTGAATGCAATGAACATAAGATTAATGAAGATTTGATTCAATCGTATACTTTTTAAAATCATCTAGGAAAAGAGATGTAATAATTAGAAGCTTATTAATTACTTCAAAGGAACAGTATGTTTTAATAAATTTGTAAGAGCGTAACAAAAAATATTTTTACTGAAATATTTATTGTATTGACACTTTTTTGTACACGTAAGAGTTTATTAATATGTACTGATAACAAAATTTACGATCCTAAAGTGTTTGCATTCTAATTTTTCATCGAATGTTCGCTTATTCAGTGGCCAATGTCATTTTAAATTTTACGTGAAGTTACCGAAGAATAAAAATATGGACAGGAAAGTATGTATATGCCCTTTACGGTAAATTTATATATTTAACTCTGGAATTTGCTTTTTTTAAATTCCGTCAAATTGCAGGTAATGTTACCGTCAATTGTAGGAATACAATAATTTCGCGATTTTAATTACCCGCATGCATGAATACATTGTTCTATGCATACTCAAGTGCCGTATATTTGTTCATTGTTTGCTGTTCCACTGAATAGCAACTAGTGGACAAATCGCTGGCGCTTGAGTATGCATAATATTATGGATTCTAACATGCAGGTAATTTAATTCGCGAAATTTTCCTATCCCTAGTTATTTGCTAACACAACCAAAACACTGTAAATAATAAAGTGCAAAGATTTGACTGTAGTTGATAATGTCCGATACACCAATAAATTTCCATCGCTATTTGTTTTGAAAAACTGGTTTTTCTTTTTAAGAAATACATTTGAAATAAATGTGTACCTACAGAATTTACTGCTAACAAGACAACGTTTATATTTTACAATAGCAAAAGATTTCGAAAATCACTTGCACAGTTAAAAGCAAAAAGCGAATATTGTGTATACCGTAGTGTTTAGTGTGGCTGGATGGCTACGTGTTGCTTTCAAAGAAATAGTCCAAACTGACGCAAGGACTAACAAATCTTGGCGTACATAAATATTCATCTTTCAACGCACAGTCTGTTCGTTTCGTTTTGATGTTATTCAGTTTTTTTGCCGTTTACTATTTATATCCAACTGACTCGCCAGCAGTTCTACGTTCATACAATAATATCTCCGTCTTCCGTCTTGTATCTTTGTGTTTCTGGAGGGCTTTCCCGTTGATTGCCCGGTTACAGGTGACGTGTTTATTTTAGTTTTGTTGTTCTGTATACGGTCATCCATCATGCCTGTTTCCGCTTTCGCTCACTTTGTTAAGCTGAAACGACATTTGTTCGACCTCGCATAGATCTCCCGTATAGAAGTCAAGGACGCTGCCTAATCCAGAAACCTGGAGGTACCAAGGATACTGAATTGAATTTGAAATTAAACACTGTAAAAATCTTCCTAATAATAATGGAAGTAATTGTATGGTATTCGGGTAAAGGGGTATAACTCGAAAAACGAGAAAATTGTGATAAGTATGGGAACAAATTCTACATATTATTTTCTAGGGCTTGGTAAAAGGCTATAACTAATGGTTAGGGCCACGATTTTGTCGCGAAAAGATTTTTGCCCCACTTTGTTTCAGTGTCTCTCGTGCACATCGGCAGTTCTGTTTCAAGGTTATTGGCAGCGTGTCTATGTTCAGACACGTTTCTCATTTGACTGCACCAATCAGAATAAGATTATAGTGAGTCTGTACGTCTATAATTTGCCAAGGCCAGTGACTAGTGAGAGTAAAATCATCCAACCACAGACGATGTAGCAGAGCTGCAGGTGTGCACATAACGCATCGAAACCAAATGTTGCAAAAATCTTTTCGCCATAAAATCGTGGCTCTACTAATGGTTATGAGAAGGTAAAAAATTAAATTTGGATGTTTGTATGTTCCATTATACACAGTATAACTTCAAACGTTATTTTTAGATTCACACAAAACACCATTTTTTCTTACTTAACTGTTTTACCCAAAGACCACAGAATTAACGCACGCACATTATGTGACATCACCAGTCTTCAGCTTGTACAAATAGCAAATATTCAGCATTGCTACTATACGAGCTTGGTAACATAAGTATAAATTGTACTGTTTCCTAAAAACGTATAGCAACGCAACCATTGATGTATGACAAGCCCATTTCACCATACCTACTTTCTTAACACTCATATAAATCGGTATGGTGAGTTTACAGATAGTTTTTTACTTGGTGTTGTATGTGGCTCAGTAACTGTCGAACCTTCATAAACGTTACCAATATATTTTTTTTATTCATATTAGTGAGGATTACATTTCTATGCGCGGGAAAAGTTGATTGTTTCCTAGGCTCCAACATGCTATGTATAACACTGAAGGTTTGCACCTATATTGGCTATAGTTTATATGAAGTAATGTCCCTCTTCAACGGACCAAGTTATAACTGTACAGTTTTAACGCATAACGTGTGTGATTTGCCAGAAAACTGTTCACACGTGGCACGATTGAGATACTACAGTTTATTACAGACAATTTTAAATATTTTCACGATTTCCAAGTGTCTCTACAGTGTTAAAAGTTTCCGTGAATTTACGTAAAATTTTACGGAAACGTCTGTTTAACTAACGGAAACACTATTTTGTAACACAGTTATACATAATTATATTTCATTAATTAAACATATGTAAAACTGCGAGAACGAATTAAAGAAAAATCCGAACGCATTATTGTGCCTGCATCCTAAAGAAGTCACATAAATATGCGAGTTTCCATGAGTGGCGCTAGTTGCCTTCCGTAAATTAACGGACACTTCTGGAGAATATTTTAACAGCACTTCTCCGTAAAACAACGAAAACTATTTTTAACAGTGCCACCTAATGTTTGTGAGATTTTTTAGCAACTGTTGTTTAGTACTCCTTAGTAACATACTAAATATTCCACTGGCATTCGGTACCACTTAAAATACTCTCATGTACACTATTATAAATTTTAACGGAAATGTACCGTTAATAAACGGAAATAGTGTCGTAAAAGTAAAATACGGAAATGTCTATAGTAAATATGCACTACGGAATCATACGTAATATGTCCATTAGTCTGCTGCGGACACTTGCACGGGAAAAAATTTAAAATTTATGGGTTAGACAGATATAAATATTATGGATATATTTTAATAACATCACCGGTAAATCTTCAAATCTGTATGAATGCATTTGTAGCATTATAGACATGTAAGTATGGCTCAGTTACGTTTGGTGAAACTGTTTTAAAAGTTCCGTTAGATTAAAAACTAAGTTTCCGTGAATTCACGGAGGTATCCGGAGAAATTGTTACCGGGACGGGAAAACATTTTTACAGTGTACCAATGAGTAGGGCCACGATTTTGTCGCGAAAAGATTTTTGCCCCATTTTGTTTCAGTGTCTAACGAGCGCATCGGCAGTTCGGCTTCATGGTTATTGGCAGCATGTCTTTGTTCATACACGTCTCTCATTTGACTGCACCGATCAGAATGAAATTTTTGAGACTGCGTAATTCTGTAATTTGCCAAGGCAAGTGAGAGTAAAGTCATCTAATCACAGACGATGTAGTAGAGCAGCATATGTGCATATGGATATGAGGCATTGAAACCGAATGTTTCAAAAGTGTTTTCAACCATAAAACCGTGGCTCTACATATGAGACGTGAGGTGCGTTTACTCACCTTAGTCACTACTTGAAAAATGTAAAAAAATATCGAAGTCTTACATGAGATTCTTAAATGTTTGTTGCATGAGTTTACAATAAATTTTATTGGTCTGTGAAAATACGCCATTGCACAAGTTTTGTTGATAAAAAACAAAGTAAAAAGAAAAGTCCCAGATGAATTCGGTTAGTCGTGTCGTGTAATTTGTTTGTTGTCCTATATTCTTTTCTTATTCCCTCTTTTTTTACATTGGGAATCTAGTTTTCTTTATGTCCATCTTTTGCGTCTGGGCGTTATCGAAATCTGACTGAATTCTATTTCTATCTCCAGAATTCTTGCTGTTAAATAAATAAAACATACTGACCAAATTCCTCTGAGATTGTTTTTTATCGTTTTTTAACACAAATTTGGTCAACAAAACATAAGCACTGTCGTATGTCTACAAACCAATATATTCTCGAAGTACACATCACTACGTACTAACGTTAGGATACCCTATCGAATACCCAAAAAAATAAACATTTTCTACACGATTTAACATGCAAAGACCAACAAAGTGGCGTTTCGCCACTAATCGGGATGTCATATGACACTGACGACACATTTTATTTGGGTAGACTCTATCGAAACAAAGCATATAACGGAATGTCAATACGCACTAAAACACAAGCGCAAATATACCTGACGACTCGTTGGTAGAAATGGCGAAATTTCGCGAATATGGCCGGGAATTGAGAATGCATAGGACATTTGATTCTAACATGCAGGTCATTGAATTCGCGAAATTTCACCGTCTCGACTCATTGGTGACATACACGGTAGAATCATATAGACTGTTTTTTTCCCTTCAGTAAGTGTTATCTTCCTCAAAAAAACATTTGAAAACATGAATCCTTTAAATATTTTCCCCGCGTTTTAGTTCTTACAGCAATCCTCTTCGCAGTAAAAAGACAAAATTTGTTTTCGCGACGTAGCTTCACCTAATAATTATTAATTAGAGATGATGGTATATCGCGCAAATGTTTTGACAACATACCCTTGGAAATGCCGTAGGTTCATATAACAGCATATGTGATTGGGTTATGTACGTGTGCCACAACGTAGCTGTCTGCAGATCAATAACAGGCAAAAAACATTACACAATAATGCGATTCTTATTGGCTCAGTCAAGTAGGACAACAGCTGCGCGCGTACTATGTAGCGAAATCCAGTAAACTTCTGGAAAGCTGAACGTGCGTTGAAACCCAGCAAGTAGTCAGGTTTCCCCGCGATAAACCATCGTCGCTAGTTATAATTTAATATGTAAATTCGAATATTTTTCCTCGCCAGAGCTCTGAGGTAAGCAGCGCTCTTACGAGTAAATTATTTTTTTCGCGTGCTGCATCCCTGCAATATTCGCGTTATTGTTTGGCGAAAGACTGTAATTATTACTAGGGACAGGAAAATTTTGCTAAATTAAATGACCTGCGTGCTAGAATCCATTGTCCTATGCCTACTCATGCCCCGTCTATTCGTCCATTGCCTGCTGTCTAAATAAGTAGCAGGTAATGGACAAAGGGTAATTGCTTGAGTATGTATAGGAAAGTTGACTCTAACATGTAGGTCATTGAGTTCTGTAATTTTCCTGTCCCTACTTATTACTCTACTCATACTTCAACTGAGTATGTAATTTCATTGAATACAAGTCTTTGTGTGGTGTAATATACGTGTGTGATTGCATTACAGGCAATTAGTAGAGAGCGGAAAAATCCGCGTATTCACCGAGCTGTAGGCTAGCCTCCAAGAAGAACTATGTATTCAGGCAAAAAAAAAAATTATGTTTGCTTGAATACATAGTTCTATAATATACAAATTTTGTATATTAGCAGCTGACTGATGCAGTGGTATGGGACAAGTTAAGGTATGTTTTTATTATTGACTCACAGACTTCCAGCGGATGTCAAATAAGTCAAGGGCCAATTGCGAAAGTGACACGAACTTATAGTTTCTAGAATTCTAGGGGGTGCGTAAAAGAAAACGCGAATTTTCGAGGGCCCTACCTATACACAGGGACCTGAAAAATTCGCGATTTCTTTTGGCCCCAAGCTAGAATTCCAGCAACTGGAAGTTCGTTGCACTTTCGCAATTGGCCCGTGACTTATTTGACACTTGCTGGAAGTCGCTATAGCCAATAGTACAGAAGCAACTAAATGCAGGCCCATAGCACTGTGTCAGCGAGCAACCAGTGAGCAGATAATGTCTGCTTGAATACACACGTGTTCTTGAAGGCTAGCCTTCAGGTCAGTGAACCCGCGAATTTTCCCGTCTCTACTTATGTATACATATATAAATTCTTAAGGTTGCGATATGCCTACTATAAATTACAGTTTGTAGCAATATGACAGAGATTCTCTATATTTTAACATTTCAATTCTGATCAATGCTCGATTATCACGATTGACACCTAAAGTTCATTGAAGCAAATAAAGGAAAAACTTTATTCATTTCTTCACACAAAAATATTTCTACAGTGAACTTCTAAAAACCCTATTAATTAACGTGAGCATTTTTTGCAGAGACTTTTCTTTCAATATTACGTTAGTTAGTATTTTTATCACTGAGTATACAAGTTGTATGTATTGATAGGCAAAAAATATAGTTCAACAATTACGCTGTGGTAAATTCCATTCAAATAAATAAATTTGGTTCCATTTCCAACTCGACACAATCCTATATTGTCTCAAAATTCCTTCCGTTAATTGGTTAGTGCGTTGGTGAACAAAACATAATTATAGTATTGTATATGGAGTTAGCCTAGAGTTTTCAGGTACTTCACTTTATGTAAATATAGTCACGAAAATTTAATTTAAATTTAAAGCCAAGCTCTCTTGTTTCTACTTTTTTTAGATAATAATTTTTTAAATCGAAAACAAGAGCAGATATCACAAATGAGGACTTAACATTCTAAAGGGGCTAAGTACCATTTTCGACAAAAATGAGTTAGGTACATAGGGAGGTACCAAAACATTAGGTGGAAGACATACCTAAAGTGCTATCTCCTAGTGATATACATGCACGCCATACATCAGCACAATTAGATGGTTGGAGTACATCAACACATGTTACTTCATTGAAAAAATATATATTGATGATCATAAGTGTTTTGTATTAATAACTGTTCAATTTATCCTAGTTACTACGTTCCTATTGTAAGAAATATGTGAATGCATTGGATAATTCCTTGCCCATTTGTTTGTCGCAATATACTGTTTTCATAATTATCTCGAAACTTACCTTTTGGCACTTAGCCCCTTATGAATGTTAAGTCCTCAAATGTGTGTGACAGTTTTGTTTAAAATGCTTTTTGCAGTGATAGTTTTTTCTTCAAAACAAGAATATATTTTTTCGGTTTCGACTAAAAAGTCAGATCACCAGAATTGTGTTAATTACAAAATTACCTAAGACCACAGTATTTACTACCTTGAAAAAAAAAATCCAACCTGGAGAAGACGATGTTAAGCAAAACTGCAAACAGATTTTTTTTTATATATGGTATTGATTAGGCGTAAAAATCTAATATTGCTAAAAAAAAAAAGTATAAACACGAGCATGGTATTAACGTAGGCCTATCCCGTGTTAATGTATAAACACGTGCGTGTTTTTATTTGTGTGTAGGTCCTACCATTGAAGCAGAACGTGGCTTCGTTATCGTCATAAGGTAGTATATTATCAACAATCGTTTCCTAAAATGATTATAATATTTTATTCAGTTACTCGTTTGCACTTGGCATCACTTTTCATCATTCAGTACTATGCTGTTCGGGTGTGTAACACTGAGAATTTAAAGTGAATTTTGATAACGTGGTTTAGCAATCAAATCGTTCCTGGCCATGTATTATTTGCTACTACTTACCCAATAATTACAGAAAACCGTAAAAGTATTTTTAGTTAAGATAAATCACAAGTAAAACGTAATTCAGTTTTTACGGGACCTGCAACACATACTACTTGTCGATGAAGTTAGAGAATTGTCTGTGGTAAAGCTTCTGGACGGTTTCACTAATTCGGAACCCTCCCAACATACAGACGGCAGTAGGCATGCGATTATTGTAATATATGTGTAGCCTCCGGTAATCATCAGCGTTCTCTCATGTGTTAAATTACAGTCTGTGCAGCGGCGAGTCAAGATTGGTGACTGGGATTGCCTGCGGCCTTGTCGGCCTATTTGCGATGCGCGCTTTGTTGTCACTGCACAAGGCATTAACTGTTTAAACACTTCGAATAGCTACGCCTGCATTTGCTTGATAGCATTACTTTACCAGCTGTTTCAGTAGTGCAGTGATTAAAATTAGTAATGTATAGTTTCCATTTTACGCATAACTTGATGTATTACAGCTGATAAATTTAACCTTCCTTTTCAACTGAGTATCTATTATATCTCTAATGGTCATTGCATTATTGTTCGATTAACAAAAAATACACAGATAAGTTAAGTGCTTGAGTAACTACCCAAAACTAAGGAAATAACTACATCACGTTGCTTCGAGTAAGGTTAATTCTACTACAGGTTGGAAAAATCAATGTTAAATGTTTGGCAAGTGGCAATTTCTGCCGCTTGAGCGCTGTTATCGTAAGAAGTGAAAACTGACCGGACACAGAGCTTTCGTTAATTTAAAGTCAGGTGATTATGATAACTTGGTAGGTAAAATTAGTTCCTTTTTCACTTTAATATTAAGTTAAACGACTTCTCTATTTGCCAAGCCTAGTTAAATTTAATTTTACAATGTTTTCGTATTTTATTAGACCCATCAATGATAGCAGCACAAACAGCGACAGAAATTTTCCCTACGCCAAACTCTCACATAAGAAGACACATTTTCTTTCTTATTTGTAGCAGAATTAACCTTACTTGTAGTAGAATTTACCTTACTTGTGGTAGAATTAACCTTACTTACAGTCATAATTTATAAGCAGGCTTCTGGAAACTGAAATACAAAAATGAAAAATCATATATAAATAAATAAAATTAATCATTCATAGAAAAACCATTTCTACAAACATTAGCACTACGTTTTTCCAGAGAAACATATTTTTCAAGAAATGCGATGCCGACTATTCGCACCGGCCTAAGACGTTATGCTGCACGTGGGAAAAAAAATTTTTGACAAAGGTAAAAAATGTTTTTCTCCTTTGTTTTTCTATCTTTACTTTCAAAAACCTACAGATTTAAGCTTATATTCACTTATGTCCCACGACCTAATAAGGCCGCTTTTATGTCAAGTATATCTTTATAAAAAGTGCCTTGCAACCATTAACTTATCACAATTTCACATATACCGGATTTACGAATTTGAGAACGACCAATATTTTCATGGCCATATTAAATACAGAGGAATGTTTAGTTCTTGCTATGCTTCTGTCCTGACTCCAGTTTATTTACGTTTATTTAAAACATAGTTTTGTCCGATCTTTTTTTTATTTATTATTAAGTGTATCATCACTCTACGAAGCAAACATATTGCCATTGCCAGTACATTGCGTTCTGAATATATAAGTGTTTAAGAAAACCGGTAAAGGATACTTTTTATCACGCCCTAAGTTTTACCAGAAGCGAATTTAATGGAGGCGGTTGCGGACACTACACGAGGACAGCAACTGGGAAGGAATCGACCATGGTCTGTACTTAAATAACCATCCCGGTATTCGCCTAGAGCAGTTTCGTGAAACTTAACTGAAATGATAATGGCCAGGCCTGGAATTGAACTTGTGTCCTACCGAATGCGAATCCAACGCGTTTCAATTGTGCCTCCTCGCTCGGTACAAATACTTGAAGAAAAATTAAGTAGATGAATAACACTGAATTTCTCAAATAATTTTATAGCGGATGCTACGGTAAAGTCAGGTGACGTAAAACCAATTCTTGTACGTCATAAGCGGTTACAACATTGTTTACTGAAATCGTTCTGGCAAGTTTACATCAAGAGTATGTGTGTTCATGTCTCAGGTAAGGTATGCTAAGAATGCAGAGGAATAAAATGTAATTTTAACTGTCGTAGGTTGTATTGTCAACATTCCCACTGCTAAATAGTAGGTCTAGTTACGTGAGAGATAATATATATTTAACAGCAGCAAGCAGCTGGCTTGCTATTAAGAAGACTGGCCAGAATTTCTCGATCTACTCAATAAGTCAGGTCAGATCTAGTACGGCGGGAATCCACAATAAGCCTAAATATATAATTTTTAATTGGTTAATTATTTTAGTAAAGTGTAATATTATGTAGGCCTATGTTGTATAATATTCTTATACAATCTTTAGAGAAAACAACAGCGTGTTAAGTAGTAATGTGCAAATGAAATAATTTTGTAATCATCATTACATGTCACATAATTTTTATTATTACTCTAATATCAAGAGTCTTCATTTAAAAAAAAGTGCGCGTTCAGTTTTACTCCAATGTGTTTGTGATTTTGTACGGTGTTAACTTTTTTGTATCATTTTGCGTATGCTAATATCAACTCGCCCTTCTCTCGATCAAGGTTAGCAGGAGTTGGTAGCTCTGGTCACTTTTTCCAGGCTAGTAAACTTCATTCGGATGACTTTTAAGTGGCTCAGTATGAGATTTTACTCTACCCCGGCAAACTTTCACTTTTCACAAACGTCAACTATCCATATGTTAGAATTTATTCACACTGTTAAAATTTTTCCATTGTAAATTGGATAACACGTAACGCTCAGCTGAATTTTCTCTTTCATAAGAGGCCGTGGTGACCAAATTGTCAGACCATACGCCTCCCACCAAGGTGATCCGAGTTCGATTCCCAGCTGGGTCGGCCTCCGGATTTTCGCAAAGGGAAATCGTGCCGGACGATCCCGCTAGTCGGTTTTCTCGGGTACCTCCCGTTTCCCCCGTCCTTTCATTCCGGTCCTGATCCATTCTCACTTCATTTCACATCTCAGCAGCGCTTAAGTCCTCGATGTTGAGCGCTGACAAAAATAATAAATAGCATTATTTATTCCTATTTGCATTTTAATTGTTTAACAACTGAGGCTTCATTAAAAATATGTTTATTAGTTATGTCAAACATTTCTCACATAAACGTTAGTAGTATATATTACTGTACTGTGCATCCATCTTCTATACGCTTAGACATATAATGCTTAACCATCAACTCTCAGACGAAATTGGCTACTCAAAGAAGATTCACGACACAGGAGTCGTGAGTCGCGTGGCGACTCTTAGGTAGTTTCGACGTTTACTGTGTAAATCTTTTAATTCCACGTAAATCCAGGTGGTCGTCTTATCAATTGAAAGCTATAGATTACACTCTTCCCAGCCTGTGAGATTTGCGGTTCGCCTCAGTTTTCAACGTCTTTCTTTATTTTTGTACCAGATATTTTTTTTTTCTTATTTTAAGCCAAATTTGTGACTAAACCTTCCTCTTAGGATATGTTTGTGTCTCTCATAGTTTTTGTGTAATGAGTCTTAAGGGCTTGGGCCCGAGTTTCTCGGCTTTCGAGAGAATTATTTTTTTAAATGCATACGAGAGTCGATATCGTAAAATTGCTTCGTAACTTTGTTGAAAATTGGTTTTACTAATCAATGAAATTTTTCGAGACAAACTGTATGATGAGTAAAGCTAATTTATCAGTTAAAAGGAAATTTCGTTAATTAACTAATTAGCACCTATTTAGCAGTCTTCAGAGTCGACAAATTTATATTATGCAGTTTAAATCAGTCATAACAAAGTTACGAAGCGATTTTACGATCTCGGCTCCCATTTATGATTTAATAAATAATGGTCGTTAAATGCGAAGAAACTCCGGCCCATGCCCTTAAGCGTCAAAATTTGCACTTAACGGTTTTATGTACGCTACTAAAACCAACTAACATACCTAACCGAAAAAAATTCTCAGTGTTTAACAATGATGTAGAATGTGATTTGACATATATAAAAACAAATTATACATATTTTTGTATTTTTAAAAAATTTTTGAAATTTTAAAATTTTTAATGCCAGGTCTACCAACTCTTAAGAACAAGCAGGCAACAGAGAACTCAAAATATTTTTAAGATAAAAATGCGTCTGAAACCAACATGACGAAAATATCTAGGCAAATACACTATATATAAATACCGGACAGCTTGAGCGATTTGGCGAGAATTCTGATTGTATTATCTCGCCAAACCACCAGAGAACAGCACTGTATGCTTAATTGATTTCAGATGTACGCTGCCAACATAAAAATCCTGAAAAAATTTTCTCTATGGAGAACATATTTTCGTTGCATAGAGAAAACAAAAAATTGCTGTACGATAAATTCATAAAAATTAAATAAAACATGTTGAAATAACAAAGTACAATAATTATACAAAAATAATATCAAAATATGTGTTAGTTTCACACCATACCGCTAGGTTGTTTTTCACAAGCGTACTCTTAGTATTTGCATAGAGCTGTCCGGTATTACTCTCTATGTGTATCTATCGGCAGTGCAGTTATGTACAAGCTGCTCTGTCAGGAAGCTGGTATCTGAGATTGAGTCCGAAATAGCATTCACGGGAAGAGCACTAGCAGCATGCGTGGCTGTCGGCTGTAAACTTAAAAAACGACAGCACTCGTGCTTTGGTGTTCAGTGGCCGACTATTTCGAATCAGCCTGGAGTGGTTAATGCCACGCAAAGGCAGTCGATAAGAAAATGCACGTAACGCTTAAATGCTTATTTCTGGATGTTTGAAGCGAGGCCACCGTTCGAAGTTTACACCAACCGGAGCTATGTATCTTTCACGACAGACACTCATAGCGGAGCGGGTATTAAAATTAATAATCCAAGTGAATACATCTGCGAGTTGGTGCAATAACTACTAATGTCACCCAGTGTCACTTTTTGAAATACTTTTGTCATTAAGTGAACTTAAGTTCCTATATTTTCTTGTATGAGAACTACAGCTTTATTATCGTGATTGAATTATATTTCGGCATATGGAAATATATGTAGGGTAAATTGACCATAAACAGTAATATGCCTTAAACATTGTGATAATACACTTTGCGGGCTTCACAAAATTGGCAAGACTCTGTATTCCGAGTTCACTAGGTTACCAGCAGACGGCAGGTATGTGTAGTTTCAGAAAAATAAGACCAATTTATCAAACACAAAAGCACAAATAAAATGTTTATTGCATCACGAAGCAGGGTAGGTTTGCCTCATAGGAAAAAAGAAACATGTGATTCAAGAAAAGTGTTCGAGGGACGCCAGTGATGCTCCTTGGGCTTAGGGACGAAGAGGCCAGTGCATTGTTAGAAAACAATTCCGCGACATTATGGAAAGTACTGGCAAAAATAATTATCCAGAAATCTTTGTAAAATAACGGACACTCAGTTTTGCTTCATAACGAAACCCTCCGTAACATTACGGGGAATCTGTTTTCCTTAAATAAAAAAAAATCTTTAATTACTGGCACTAAATTTTACATAAATACGAAATAATTTTATTTGTTATGTTTTTTTTTTTTTGAGACCTTGGCATATAATTTAGTAACATGAAAAATGTCTGGAACTTGCCGGCATTTGAAACCACCACCTTGAGTTTACCAGGCAGACACAGTGACAAGATATTCTGTGGACGAGTTCCATGCAGTATAAGAAACAATTTTTGTAACAGACAAATTTAGTTTTTCATATCCTGACCTTACAGAACTTCGTCGGTTCCATTATGAAAAAATTATTTTACTGTATAGAAATAAATAACTTTAAAGATGCGTACCCGCTGGCGCGAAACGCAGAAAAGAGGTGTGTTTTTTTTTTTTTTTTTCAGTTGTGATAAGTTCCATGTTGTGATATGTGTGACCGCACACTGCAGAATAGGTGAAGCGAGGAGAATAGAAGATGTGTGTAGCATTTTGGGAGTCACAGGGTTGTCCGGCCCTTGGCCCATGCGTGATACAAGTCTTTGGCTGTATTACTAGTTGCTTGGCATCTCTTCTCTTCGTTTCGCACCAGGCTGCATGCACATTAACTCTATGCGTCGTGGTGATCAATAATACCTGCATTTTTTAAAGGAACACAATAAAATATGCTTTATAATTGAAGGGCATGAGGAGAGACAATGGTAATCCACAATGTATCACAACTGAGTTATGCACATGTAAAGATAAAGTACAATTTGACTACGAAATTTAATTAAAATCACTATTCTTTAAAAATTATGATTTAGTTACTGTAGTGTATTACCAATGAAAAATAAGCAAGTACACAATAATAAAATAATATTTATCACTATTTTATTGGTGTAATTAGCTAGGAAAGCGGGGCCTGCAATAGAATCATTTGTGCACTGCGCTGCCATTTGAGGTTATATTGCTTAATCTCTTATATCGTAGTGTACATCATGATTTTACTGTTGCGTTCCAGCATAAAACTCAAACATTTTATAATTGTGGGTTACCATTGTATTCCCCCATACCCTTCAATTGTAGAAATATATTTCCATGAATTTCTGCAAAGTTACGGTCAAACATCCGTAACCTGGCAAATACGTACAAACCTCCGTAAACGTAAAATTACGTATGCCACTTCCGTACAGTTACAGTACTTTTCTGTAAATGTTTCCGTGAATTTGCGGAAATGTTTAACAGTGTGGAGAGCAAGCAAGAATAGGCTTATAGAGCTAGCACAGTTTCAGAACCCGATCTCGCTCGATGTAGTGAGTAGTCCAGTATCACATGATATTGTACGTGTCGAAAGACAAAGGATTAAACTACAAATGCCATGATGTATTTTTTACAATAAGGATACATACGGGAGAAGCAGTGGCGGAATGGTTAAAGGGTATGGAAAGGTACCATGTCATGCAGATGACTGGAATACTCTATCGTCTATAAAATCTAAACTACTCATAAAAATTGGATGAATTTTTTGCCGAGTAGGTACTTTATCAGCAGACATTTATTTATACAGAACTATGCGATAATATGCTTTACTTTCGAGTAAAAAAATAAAAATTATGTTTTTATAAACATAACGGCTTGAAACCACAAAATCTAAAAAAAGTGGAAGACTGTAATTTTTTTTTAATATGATAGTATCTAGGCCTCTATAATAACAGAATTTCAAAAATACTCGTGTTTTTATTTGAAAATTATTTTAACATCTAAAACCTCTCGTGCAGAGATTTACGAACAGTAAAATTATTTTCAAATCAAAGTGCGAGTACTTTTTACATTCGGTTACTGTAAAGGTGTAAATATTGTTATTATTAAATAAAAAATTATAAAAATAGCAGTTTTTCCGTTTTTGTGAGATTTCCAAGACCTAATTTTTTTAAAAAAAACTGTTTTTAATTTTTACTCAAAAGTAAAGCATACTACCGCATAATGATACATGAATAAACGTCCGTTGATGAAATATCTACTCGGCAAAAAAATTTCATCGAATGTTGATTAGTCAGATTTTATTGACCCATTGAGTATTCCAGTCGTCCGCTTGACGTCGTATATTTCCATATCCCTTAACCCTCACGCCTTCCACCAAGGCTATTCGGGTTCAAATCTCCGGCGGGGCTGTCCCCGAATTATCGCATGCGGGAAACTTGGTGTAAGTTACCGTGGACTCGGATATCTCGCGTTGAGGGTTGGCAATGTGTTGTCATACCATTCCGTACTCCAATATATTGTGCATAAACAACCGTTTATCCGATAAGCCGAATAGCAGCGCGTTATCCTCTGTACCTATTCGCGTATTTAGTTTATAATGAGATGGGGCCCTGAAGCCCTAAATACGAAATTTAGAGACATGTTCAATATTATTCCTCTTTTTAATGACGTGCGATAGGGCTGTAGTAAATGCATGGAGCGATTTGTAGATAATAGCCTTTGCCACATCCTAACGAAAATAAATCATATTCCCAGAAAGAACAATATTTACTGAGATACGGGTATACACATAAACGTCTCCTCTTTAAGTACCCATATAGTAGTTTTCGTAGTAGCGTGGTCGAAAATAATATTTTCGAAAGTAACTCACAGAATAATCCTAGCTCGATGCTAAATCTGGGATCTAAAATTGAAGGATATGAAACAGTTCTCTCACAAACTATTACAGAGACTAATTCCTTGAAACCAAGTGTAATTACATTGAGGTCTCTCTACTAATGCCTGTCCTTTGTTGAAGGCTCTGCAAACAATCCTAGCAAGATAGGGTTTCCCCTACACTTCTGCTCCTTAGTTGTAACTATACAAGATTTCGGCGTCGAAGATTGTTCTTCGGAAATACGTTACATGAGAAAGATGTTTTTTCTCAGAAAGTTGGCAAAAGTTATTGTCTAGGATTGCGATTTTTTTTTGTAAATTGGCTACAACCTACAATTTAAACATATATATATATATATATATATATATATATATATATATATATATATATATATATATATATATATATTAGCGCTGAGTTATGTGTAGTGATTTTCATAAGAATGAGTTGTGAGGAAAAGTTCTTGAATATTATTTGTCGAAGCACTCCACAGCGCTGTGCTAGCTGATGCAGAGTCTGAGATTTGAAATTTAAGGACATCCAACAGCCCAATCCTTCGCTAACTATTCCAGAAACTAATTCCTTAAACACAAGTGAAATTACGTTGAGGTCTCTCGATTAAATCTGTTCCTTTGTTGGGAGCTATGCAAACATCTCTACTAAGATAGGATTTCCTCGTGACTTCGTAACTACAGGGATTGCTGCACTACAGAGCCTCAACTCCAGCATCAGCAGTTCCCTTTCATTTGCACCCACAAAGGTTGTTTTGTAACAACTTGTAGACCGTTTCTGGTCCAAGACGAGAGAATTATTCGCGTACATATTTTGCAGTCGGTACCGGGGTATATTCGACGATGTATCTAGTCATTACATTTACGTATAAATGTAAACGTATTTTTCTTTACAATATTCTTAAAAATAAACATATATGTGCTAGTTTTTAACTTACATAACAAACGTTAAAAATTTTTCAGTTAGTAGCTTGTATATGTTTGGTACATGAAATTTTTCCAGTCAATTTTCTGATAGTAAATAACGTCAACATACTAAAATGGAATAAATTCCAAAATTTAAACTTAGAAACTTATTTTGTCGCTCTTTTGACTCGACTTGGGTAGCACCGACATTTCATTAATAGTACGCGAATGCTTCTAGGGGTTTCAAGAATATATCTCATTTTCTTCAGTGTATTTTCAGTTCGATTTCACTTTTTTTTTAATCGTTTAAGAGCACTACAAGCTGATAACATTGCACCAGAGAATGTAATCAAACTGCCTGCCAACATACTTAAGTTTCAGAAAAGGATTAAACAAAATTTCTGATCAACATTAATGAGGAGTTCTGCAGAAGTCTGTTTTACATGCATGCACGAGCACACCTTCAAAAACAACACACACACACACACCAACGCACACACACACACAAAGACACACGGGTGTCCTGAGACAGAGGAATAAAGACTCAACCTTACGCGAATTTAAAGATGAAAATCAATGTAGCAAAATGTAACATTACTGTACATGCACTACGTGAAATGTGACAACACAACAAAGATTTTGTTCCCTCTTGCTCTTCAAGGGCAGAGAGCAAGTCTACGTTTATGTACGTAGCGTCCAGTAAAAACATGTTATGACTGCCCAGGATGTGTACTATATAGTAATATAATATTATGATCAGAGCACGCGCACACCCACCAACACACACACACACACACACACACACACCTTTGAAGCTCTAGAGGAAGGAGCTTAACTACGTGCTGTATTACCACATTGTACACGATGTCACTAACATTTTAATATCCTCCAAATTCGCGCATGACTTACGTGACGTGTTTGTTATATACGGGGTGGGTGAGGGGGGAGGGAGACGCGGTTACCGAATGGTCAAACCTTCCGCCTCCCACTTAGGTCCAGGTTCGATTCCCGGTGGGGTCGGTCCCCGGATTCTCGCACGTAGAAATCGTGCCGGGCGATGCCTTTGGGATCTTAGTCGTTTAAAAGTGCAACGTACGGCAGTATTCGCCTGGTTGAGCAATTGTTATATAATATGCATGCCGCTGTGTGAATTGCAAAGAAAACATTTATAGGGTGCACGTCTGTCTGATAGTAAAACGCTCATTCTTGGTGTGTTGAACGTACTGTCAGTAGCTTGTGCCGTTTGAAGGGTAACCTCACCATAAACCGTACTATTATGGCGAGTATATATATATATATATATATATATATATATATATATATATATATATATATATATATATATTCCCAGAGATACTGGTATACGCGCCAACTATAAGAACCTATGCAACAGTTGTCATTAGAGTGGGATCACAGAAATGACCTTTACCTGTGCGTACTGCTCAGAACGCAATCCGATAGTGCAGTTCTACCTGCTCTAATTATTCAGCTTCGGTCTAACTCCGTCGGTTGTTCGTACTTATGTCTCTTACTTCGTCTCGATATGCCCATTGGGAGTTAGTTGCATGTGGCATGTAGCATGTTGGTCACATTATACCCAATTATTCAGGGAGTAGGTAAAAGAGGGTGGGTGTTTACTGCAACACACGAAAGGTGCTGAAATTTCCCTCTCACTACGTATGTGCTAGATCAATCACGTCAAATATAACTTCACATAATCAAAGGACGTTCTTTTTAGGTAGGTAGTTTCCTAGATTTACTTATTTCATGTTTGCTTACTTGTAACTAATTTTTATGACTTTATTTTTAAATTTAGAGCCAGTAGTGACATAAAGTTTTACTTAATATATTATTTTTTAATTTAAATGAGTTGACTGGTATCTATATGCACTGATGTGAGACTAAAATATTTTGGTCCAATTACGACTACATTGATTAAAACAGTCAGGATACATAAGAAAGCGTCATCTTAAAATTACTGTTAACACATTCTCTATTTATTTTCTAGCTTTCTTTTTTTTTTTTTTTGTAATGAATGCAGCATTTATGTTATGGAGAAATTTAATTGAAAACACGATTTTAAGGAAAACTAAATTCTTAACAATGTTTGCAGTCAGTCATAGATTTAACAGGATATGCAAATTTTTACTGTCAGCGAGTGCAATGAATAGAAAGTGTGGTTATTTCGTGACGTAGGTTATTTCGTGATACTCTTTCAAAATATTACAACGAATATGCCTATTGAGGAGAAGAAACCAGACGCAGCGCAATAGTTCAGCCAACATTTAACAGATCAGACTATATGCACCACGTTGTAAATAGCACTGATTTGGGAGTGCAAAAAACCTTTAAGTGCTTCGCCGCAGATTTTTTTTTTTTTTTTTAGTATTTATACATTTTCTGTTATTTGTTAGTGCTACGACGAGCATATAACAGGCAAGTAAATTTTATGCATTGTAATTTGTAGCCAGAGAAATGTACTTTCTAAGGAAATAAAAAAACAGTCATATTGTATTACATCCTGGCCACAAAAGCTTAAATTCTGAAGCAGTTTTCTAAGCGTTTTTTTCATCTGCAAACGTAGTGTTACTTCAGTAGTTCGTATTTTAGGCAAGTAACATAGTTAGCAAGCCAAATTACAATGTATGTCATAGAAACAATGGTGTTCGTTGTTCTTTAATGGTGAAGTTCACGTAATAGACTTTCAATTTAGCATCAGTAACGGACATACCTATATTACGAAATTGCCTGTGTCATGAAATTGCTTATATCACGAAATTGATACGCTTAAGTCATGTTTATCATAAATGTATTTTATTTTCATATTAAAAATGGCACAAGAAAGAGCGAAGTATCGACAAGTATAGACAAACAATTAAAGCAGGGAAGTTAGTTTAAGAGCAGAATGTGTCGGTATACAAAGCTTCATAAACAACGGGCATTCCTTGGAGCTCTATTAAAGACTATCTCACAAGTAATCCTCACCATGATCGAAATGGACCATTACTGTAATAAACTGAGCCGGTCAGACTTGGAAGTTAGTCTTTATAATTACATTATACCGATGCAGGGACTGGAATTTGGCCCGGCAGTGTCTATAATTAGACCGGTAGCACATAAACGTGCCAAAAGCACTGGACGTCAAAATTTGTTCAGTGCTGAAAATGACAGTGTTAGTAAATGGTGGAGGGCGAGCTCTAAGGCGAGTTACAGTCTTACATTAATGTGTCCAGATAACCTAGCAGGATACAGAGCATCAATGGTAAAACAAGAAATGATTAAGGACGTCTGTGATAAGCTAAAAAAATTAATGAATCGTCTAGTAATCAAATACATGCCAGGCAGAATATGGAATTGTAATGAAACTGGCGTGGCATATGTGGTAAAACCGGGAAATGTCACAAGTGTGGGAAAGCACTACATTTACAAAGAAACATACGTAGAACGAAGGGAAACTTATACATTTTTGACTGCGTGTGCGCTGATGGAACGTAGATTCCACCCATGGTAATATTTAAAGGAGTGTGGTGAAACGACAATCCACGAAGAGATTGCCTCCCTAATTCGCTAGTCAAGTTATCTGTTGAGGAATGGATCAACAGTGAGGTTTTATTGGAGTGGTTCACATTTTTTATCAGTGCAGTTTCTCCTGTCTGTCCAGTTATCCTTCTCATGGACTCCTGTTTCTCACATCAGTCCAAACGTCATCGCATTAGAAAAAGAAAATTCAGTTATCTTGTTCACATTTCGTTCCCATACAATGCGTCTGCTCCAGCCATTAGATGTATGGGTGTATAAATCATTGAAGTCATACTGGGCGAGAGCATGGACTTTTACATCAAGCATAATCCCACAGCTAAACCCAACATAACGAACTTTCATACCATACTGAATCCACCATTCATCAAGCGTTTCTGTGAAATGAACATTGTAAATGCCTTCAAGAAAACAGGAATTTGCCCTCTTAATAAGTCTGCAATTCCCAGAGAAGCCCTACAACCTTCACAACTGAAAAATAGCCCTCTGCTCCAAGAACAGCAAGAACAAGAACCAAGTCAGACACCAGAACTGGACAGCATTCTTAAATTTCTCTCTACACTACTGACACCAAAGAACAAGAAGGTCAAAATGAAAACTGATCCGAGTGCAAAGTGATTGAATCCGTCAGACGAGACAGTAGCTACAGCTGGGCCAGATGAACCATCTCTAGAGCCTTAACCTTCCACATAAAGATCAAGAAACGAAGTAGCAAAATCTAAAAACATCAAGGACAGTGATGAAGACTGGACAAGTGGTGTAGTATCAAGTTTTCTCATGATGTCTGTGTAAAAAATTGGTGCAAACTGAGTGCAGTGTTCTTACCGTTTGGTACCATATTATGTGCTGTGCCAACCGAATTATTCATAAGAACAGGTCTTTATGTGTGACACTTGTGCAACTGCAGAGGATGACGAATCTGGTTAATTTGTTTAGATCATGTTATCTGAACTGAGTTGTTTAAGGAATTCTGAACTTAAGTTGATTCGTAATATCTCTTGTTAAAGTCCCACACAAAATGTTGCATGTTATTATTATTTAGAGCATGAATTTGCTTCCGTTACAGTATATCATGAAATTTCATAACTGCTATAATGAAATTAAATACCCCTATCACGAATATGACTTAAATTTTATCAAAACTTTATCTTCATTTCCTTTATAAAAAAAATTAATGCAAATGGCAGTTGCAACTCACATCCCACATATTGCCAATTTACATTTCCAGTGTAAATTACTTTCGATAGTTACTAACATGAAACTGAAAATATTAAAAAATAATTAAATCAAGTAAACAATATTGTCTTGCTTACTAAGCATAAAATGTGTCAGTAAATTTTTAATATTTGTTCCCCTGTTGTTCTTTATTTAAAATTACGATTTAATTAATTTACTAAAGTTTGTGGGGTGTAATTAAGCCTTTCAGTACAGAACATCGTACCTAAGAAGACTAAATACTGTGCAATTTGAACTGCAAATGTGTTCAGCGTGGAGCGCAAATTTGTTTTTCCTCTTCAGTGGGAACGAGCTGCTTGTCCAAGAATATCTAATCTCCCGCATGTTGCCTTCAACACGCGCAAGTGGTTCCCATACGTTTGACGCGCGAACACACACTATTTCCACTGACGTTTGATCGTGTTAACCTTTAAGTCGCAGACATTTGATGTTTGGAGTCCGGTGTTTGCCTGTGCGGGGACGCAAATCTGACCCGGAGTTGTAAAGCTATCTCGTTTTAATTGAGTGAGTAATTTATACATACACGCTTTGCGGTCGTATACTCACACTAGTCAAATTGCATTTGCACTGGACGGGTCGTTCGCTTTCATCGGATGGCCAAATAATAACAGATATCTGGGCTACCGTATAAATTTGAACTCCACGACTCATCATGACTTTAACCATGGTTCACCGAAATCACTCCAGGCGAAGCCTGGGCTGGTATCTTACCAAAAGGCCGTGGCCGGTTCCTCTCCCAGTTGTAGTTATTGTATCAATTTGTGTCTCATCATCTGTTATAACCTCGCCGACGGCGATACTTACGGCCCACGAACATTACCTGAGATTTATAAATTCATATCGCTAATGAATTAATGCCATATTCAACTGCAGGTGCCACATGGTAAGTTCAACATTACATGAACGCATATTTTTACAAACGTCACAGAAAGTTTTACCTTCACTTCCTTGAAATTATATTAGTTAAACCTGTACTTCCGAAGCATTAGACACTATGTCACAAAAATCATATTTTTCAGAAGAGCAGTTTGAAGACTGTGATTCGCTAGTGAAATCAGCTATTTAAGACCCAAGAATGTGGTTTTTTGACACAACACGAACTCTGTGTGGAATACCACTAGAAAGCACAAAAATCTGCCGCAATGTTAATGGTAAAAAGTGCATTTTGAGAAAAAGTCGACATAGTGTCTTATGACTCTGAGGTACAGAAATTTGTACCTTTATGTTTCATTTGAAATAATTGTACAGAACTAAATTTAATATTTTTAGTGCCATGTTTGCAAAACTTGAGTTTCTAAAGTGTTGAACTATTGTGTGCCACCTACAGCACATAAATGAATACGCTCTTCAATTACTTTAAGATTTTTATAAATACACAGTTTGTTTCCAAACTTTATGGAAAAATACCATATAGTAAGTAGAAAATTTTAAGACAGATTTTAACATACGTTTCTTCTACTACGTATTAGGAAGCTTAATGTTATTAAGGAGTACGGAAAGTTACGATGTCGAGCGGACAATTCGAATACCTACTCAATCGTCAAAAATCCAAACTTCTCATCAAAATTCGATGAGTTTTTTTTTTTTGCCGAGTAGATATTTTATCGGCGGACGTTTATTTATATGGCACTATACTTTACTTTCGAGTAAAAATTTAAAAACTTATTTTCGAAAGATAAGGGATTGAAATCACAAAACGTACAAAAATGGAAAACTGTAATTTTTATAAGTTGTGGTATGATAACATCTAGGACTATATTGTAACCGAATTTCAAAAATACTCGTGTTTTAATTTTAAAATAATTATGACATGCGTAAACCTCCCTCGCAGCTGTTTTTTGGATGTAAAAATTATTTTCAAATCAAAACGCGAATATTTTTGAAATTTGGTTATTACAGAGGTCTAGATATTTTCAAATTTAAATAATAAGAATGACAGTTTTCCACTGTAGATTTTGTGGTTTCAAACCTTTATTATTCTAAAAACAGTTTTTTTATTTTTTTAAGTCGAAAGTAAATCATACTACCGCATCATGCTATTTAAATAAACTCCCGCTGATAAAATATCTGCACGGCAAAAAAATCTCATCGAATTTTTATGAATAGTTCACATTTTATTGATGATTGAGTATTCCAATCGTCCACTCGATATCGTACCTTTCCATGCCCATTAACTAGACAGTGTACAATTTCCACCACTAGTTGTACTGGTTACTGGTAAGGGATCAAATTCATATTTGCGCTTACTGAGAGAACTTCGATTTTGAGCAATTTTTGGTCTCGCAGATGAGGTTCTTTTCATAAGTGACAGGATAAAGTTGACATCTTACCTATACCAGTGCTACTGGTGGCAGAAATTGTCAATTGCGAACTCACCCGATTACGTTCTTAACCTGCAGTAGAGTTAATCTTACTCCAGTAGATCATGAAAAGGAAGTGGCGTACTTGCTGCCTGGCTCGTGCATCAAAAAGGCCGTGGTTGGCGCAGTTGCTAGAGAACTTCCCTCCGTCAAGGCAATCCGGGTTCGATTCCCAGCAAGGTCGGTCACCTGATTTTAGCATGTGGGAATCTTTCTGGACGCTGGCTCGGGGATCTCCCGTTCCCCTCACCCCTTCATTCCGGTGTGACTCCATACTCACGTCATGTCACACCTCACAAGCGTTATACACCTAGATGTTAAGTGCTGACCAAGATATCTTCACTTAGCCAGTCTGGCTACATTTAATGCGTCCTTGTTACGCACATGCTTATGCCATTATAGACGATGTTAAATTTATAATGGGAATGTAACTATATTTCTTACCATTCGTTGTGAAACCTAGAAATTCAATTTTGAGTCCTCTGCCGACTGTATAATTTAAACTGCCAGCATTCTTGAAGTAGCATACCGTCTGTGAAGATGTCAAACCGTAGAGCCTATATAGAGATAGTGGCATATCGCATGAATCATTCGTGCCACAGTGTAGTGGCGTGTGCATCGTATGACTAGGAGACGGTTATGTAGTTGTTTCAAATACGCTACGACGGGGCACCAGAGTTATTATTGGTTCAGTTATATAGCGGACACTTCAACATCGAAACAAACACGTCCGATATGAACATGTGATAATTAGAGCCTAAAATGTACTCAACATTTCCCATTATAAATCAACACTCCTGGTCATATATCATTTGTTCCAAGTTAATAACACAATTCAGAACAGATCATATTTTCAGTCACAACAATGAAAAATATTTCTGACATATTTTCGTTGTAGTGAAATCTGGCGAATAACCACAAATATAAAAATGTTGTTGCTAAAGAAATATTTTCGTTTCTTTTTTTTTCCATCGTCCTGGAAAAAAATTCGACATACAAGGATTTTTATTTTCACAGACGATACGCAACAATTGCCAAGATAAATTTTTATAAAATGTGAAACACATTTCACATGGAATTACTAACAGACAACCACGCACGCACAGTACGCTACCTTTTATCTTACGAGTATGTCCCATATCCCAGCCACAGCGATGACTTCTTACAACTATTTTCAATCCTTTCCGCCCCCCCCCCTCAAAATCGGGCGCTTTTCTTTACATTCGCCATTTTATTAGCAAGTGATGCAGAGGCAAAACAATGGACTCCCTTCCTATTTCTAGATGCTTTTTCCCCCCTTCGAAATCTCTCAAGACGAATGCTTGGATGATTCCATTATACAGACCATCGCTACATCACTTTTCCTCTTTGTCTGAGCCCCCAGTACAGTCCGTAATTCCACCACTGTCAAGTGTCGACAATACATGCAGAAGCCGTCTGACACACGAACAAGTCGTAGCTTGTAAAGTATATTCTTTTGTACACGAAACTATTCAACGTGTTTCCAATATATGGCAGTCTGTTCAAAGAACATGCATATGAAAATATGCTTGTATATTTTTGAAAGTACTCGATGTCTATTAGAAACTGATTTTTGGGGATCCTTCAAAACTGCTATTAAAAATCCTCCCTTCACAGACTTATGTATGGAAATGTACCAACGTGATGTTTAAATAAGGAAATTTGAAAAAAAAAAAAAAAAATGTGATTTGTATTTGTTCAGTAACTTTAACGCGTGTTTTCGTTTTCGGATGGTCGTTTCAGTGTTCTGACTGTGTTCGAAACTTCCATTTTATGAAGGTTAAGATAGCTAAAATGAGCGTTTTTACTTTCAATTTTAATAAGCCTACTTTTCTGAACGTGGGTGCAAATTAACACCTAAAACTAAAATCGTTTCCATAGCCCTACGTCTGAAAATACGAAATAATGAAATATTTTATTATTCTCGTGTTATCTGCTAACGTGGTTTACTTAAAAAGTAAATATTATTTTAGTAAAAGTTGCATGGTAAATTATATAAATGGTTGTCTTGGCTTCCGGGCTGGAGCCGCGTTTTGTTGGCTCCAGCCCGGAAGCCAAGACAACCAGCCTGACAATGGCCACGATAGCCTGCAATATTCTATAAATTATGTAAATGTTAAATTTGTTTTCTCTAAGTCCTGTAGCTATTTAAACAATGGACATTTATTAGAATTCATCTATCCATTACGCGAATACTTCAAAAGAATTAAAACATTAAAACAGGATGAACACAGTACACAAGTCATGTCAGCTTATATGTTGTATACGTGCCCCGAGTTTGATCAAATTTGGAAAACTGTTTCCCTAAGTATGTCATAACATTCTTAAAACATAAAAATGGTCGCGATTTAAAAAAAAAACATAAACTAAACAAAATGCCCTGAAATCAAGCCAGCTTACTATGTATTATATGTATACCAAGTTCAATGAAATTCGGAAAACATATTAATAGTATGCTAGAATAGTAAGATTGTCAACTTTCAGTACGAAGTAAATGTGTACCAAGATTAATGAAATTCGGAAAAATGTTTCCTCAGATTTTGTAAGTATAACCATGGCCGTCATTTAGAAAATTTGAACATACTATAATTGAAACAGTTAAAAGTTGAGTTAGATATTTATGCAGTATTTATGTACCAATTTCTACGAAATTTTGCAAACTTATTTTTAGATCTGCCATAATATGATACAATTTGAAACATGGCCGTCGTTTTATAAATATGGACATACTAAGGACGAAACACCCAAAAATGTTAAGTCAGCTTAGTATGCAGTATTTGTGTACCAAGTTTGATGACATTTTAAACTGTATCTCCTCAAACATGTCGTATTATGCTAAAAATATAAAAACAGCCTCGATTTTAAAACTACGAAAATAGGAAGAACGAAATTCACAACATTTCAGTCGGTTTACTCAGCACTATATGTGTAGCAAGTGTGATAAAAAGTAAAAAAAACCTCAGATATCACAGATTATGCTAAAAAATATAAGAATAGCCACCATTTAGAAACAAAATTTGCTGCATGAACTAAATACATAAAATTCAAGTCCTCTCACTAGGATTATTTACGAGTACCGAGTTTGATGAAATTCCAAAATATCTAGTTCAATCGAAAAATGTTCAATTGGCCGCCATTTTGTAAACATGAATACGGCATAAATTAAATACACAAATTCAAGTCAGGTTACGAAGTACTACACGTGTACCAAGTTTGAAATTGGATCGCCTGGTTCAAACGTTTTTAGGGGACACATACACCAACACACACAAACACACAGAGAAGAATGTGATCTCAATGGCGTAATTTTTTTTCTTGTGGTAAGTAAGCTAAAAATTTTAAGTAATTACTGGATATCTGTTCATATTAAGGACGCTACCTACCCGCGCGTGAGAGGCTCAAAAGCGACGGAGCAGTAAGGTCGACCTTGAAGCGCGCATCAAATGCCGCGTCGCCTCAACAAGCCAAGCGCTGAACTAGCGTGCAAGCTTCCCGCCGAACGGTTTTTACTATGGGACATAAAGCTGTGACCATATAATTTTACTGGTGGAAAGTCTGCAACCATGTTCAGTGCAGGTCGCAATCTGAGTTCAACATACATCCGGTAAGTACACTTTGAAATACGGAAGCCTGAAAAGGCCGTTTTTAGCCATGTTGGAGGGCTTAGAAACAGTGAGCGTGGCGTCTTAACAGTGAGGTTCCGACCATGTCTGAAGTTTGTTTTCCTTTCGTACGTTGGAATATTTTCGTAGAAAAAAACCTGTTACGAACACACTGCAACGCATTTGAAGCGTGTGGTAGGCTGCCGCCTTAAAATACGGAAATATTGGGCGCATGTACAGTACATTGCCTTGCGTGCAATAATGTAACCCAAGCACATGATTAGCTCGCCTTTACTACTCCGGTACTTGTTGGCCTCAGACATCTTAATAGTTTTTAGACAGACAACGTTATTAAGGGCGCAGTCTACCGCAATTTTCATCATCATCATTTTAATTTTTAATTGTACCAGATATTTTTCTTCTTATTTTAGACACAAAATGTGTCTAAATTTGGCTCGAATGAAATTTTTTTATCTCTCATAGTTTTCGCTTAATGGCTTGTTAGTCATATTTTGCATGTTTCCATTTTAACGACTACACTAAATCCAACTGATATACCAAACTCAAAAAAAATCAGAATGGATAAAGACATTGCAGGCTACAATGCCATGCTCATAAAAATAAAGAATAAAAATTATTTGTATTAAAAAAATTATGAATTTTTAAAATTTTTATTTTCAGTTTCAGCATTTTTTTAATACAAACAATTTTTATTCTTCATTTTCATGGGAATGACATTGTAGCCTGCAATGTCTTTATCCACTGTATTTTTTTTCGGTTTGGTATATTAGTTGGTTTTAGTGTAGTCCTTAAATCGGAAACATGCAAAATATGACTTTAACAAGCCATTACGCGAAAACTATGAGAGATAAAAAAATTTCATAAGAGACAAATTTAGTCACATTTTGTGTCGAAAATAAAAAAAATGTCTGGTACAAATAAAAAATTAAAAAATGGTAATGAAAATTGTGGTAGCCGCGCCCTTAAGGTGGCCGCCTGAGTGGACGCATTTGATACGTTCGTGGTCTAGAAGTGCGGAAGCAGTAAGGACGACACAGCACATACATCAAGCCTTTCCCTAGCCTCTAGGCGCAAGTCACTGAACCGTCATACAGTCTTCTGACCGACAACTCGCCTCTATGAAATATTCAGAGGAAAACCTATAATTTTATCGTATTATTGAATATATAGATGTATTGCACATGACTACACCTTCTAGAAGGTTTCTTGTTAAGATTTTCATACCTACAAAGGACTACAAAAACACCCATTTTCTTCTTTATCGGCAACGTAAAAATAAACGTTCTGGATACATGGGGGTGTAACGACCCGAAGTTAAACGCATAGTGCGGCAGCCTGAGCAGGTGACCGCATTAAAAACATTGGCTTTCAAGCTTAAAGACATAGAGCTTTAATGTTGTACTAATGCAAAAAAAAAATTATTGCTTCTGAAGAGATTAGTTTAAATATAAATATTCAAAACAAACTATTATAATCGAGCGAGTAGGCGTATTGGCAACGTGTTGAAATCTCATTCCAGAAAATCAATTCTGATTTATTTTTTCCATGGTTTTCCAAAATAGTTGCAGGCTAATGCAAGGGTGGATCATTAGCATAGGCCATGGCCGACTCCTTTCCTAGTTTCTGTCGTTGTGTAATGCTATGTGTAACCGTCTATAATGATCTCGCTGTCAACGAGACAAAAAGCCTAACAAAAAAGTACTCCATTTGAAAGTTTTGTAAGAATATTGGTATATAAGCATATTTGCCACGTTTTAATTTTCAATACTTAATATTTAAATGTTATGTGATTTTAAAATGTGTTATTCACAAAAAACCTCGTGAATATAAGTTCTGGAGTATCGCCGCTTACTACGCGCTTCGAGTGCTTTGTAATGTGTAAGAAAATATATTTTTTTTAAAGAAACTACTCGCCATGTATCCATTGTGCCAACGTATAAAAAAACACTTCGGACAAGGAGCGAATGTCAATTTCAACGGCCTTTTCAGACTGCCGTGCTTGAAAATGTAATAACTATGTGTTTGCGAACGACAGATAGAAATGTATGCTGAACATTGCTTCAGATTTTCACTTAAATAAATCAATTGGATACTGCTCATATAGTCTCATAGTGAAGATATAACGGCGGGAACATTGCATGCTAGTCCAACATTTGTCTAGTTGTGGAGGTGCGACGTTTGATGTGCGCTTCCAAGGTCGGCTTCATAGCTCCTTCGCCTCTGAAACACAAAACCGCTCAAGGTTCTTGGTGCTCTTATGTGGGCATGTTACATAACTCAGCTAATAAAGGCATCAATTCAAAATCATCATAGGTTTCTAGAAGCTTATTTGCAAAAATCAAGAAACAATCATCATTAGACAACAAGATTTATCAACTTTCTGAGCATAAATTTTTCTCTAATACCATATTTCTGAAGATAAATCACTGACGACGAAATCTGGAACATTTAATTGCGGCACAACGGATCGTGCTTAACAAATGCGTCATTCTGGGTATATGTTAATTCACAAAGTTGGTTTACGTCATAGTATAAGATTGTTGTTCTGTAGGTTTTCACATTGACTGTTAAAACGTGTAGATTTAGAATAGTGATTTTAGCGTTTATTTATATATATCACCTACTCTCAATAAACTACACGTAAATGTTTTATATTTCAAAATTACTTCTAAATTAATTATATAGTTTATTTATCTAAACATTTATAATTGTTTAAAGTCCGTGCAGGTTGAAAGGTAAGCATATCCAACTGTACAGCTCCATTATGTACGTATATGCCCTTCGCTCTCCCATAGGAACATCATGGCTGATTGGCAGTCGCAGAAGTGACAGCGACATCTTGTCAGCTGTCACAAGACGTCCCGCGACCCTACATGTCACTATCTAACTCTGTAGCTCGCAGATACTAGCGGCTTCACCCCAGCAGAACCCAATTTATTCGAACTACGAACCTGTGGCGTATTGAGAAGGCACGCCCTCTCAACGTTCATCCCGAGTCCGAGGAGATTCGTTCAGAACGTTTCGAAATATGTGCATCAGACTGGTTGCTAATAAACGATCGTAATGTTGTGAAATTGTTGTTTTAACTTTTTAACGCAAGAGTTAAGTTGGTTGGGTGGCTATAGTCAGTGGTAGGCACGTTATGCTGAAACTAGTGAAGTGGTTAAGTTATGGGTGAGGGTTACGGTTAAATGAAATGCATTAATCTAATTACGGTGGTTTTACTCTACATAGTTTAGATTACGGAATACTACAAAGTTCCAATATTTAAAATTAGATAGGAGGGGAACGGCTCTTTAGACACTTACGTTAATGTTCTACTCTATGATGGGTGACCCTTCAGACACCTTAGACCTAACCGTTAGCATGATGCCGGAGGCTGATTGTGCTCGGCTATCGACGGACGGTGGCACGTCGTGGGTCTCGACCCAGGACCATCCTGGCGAGCTGGTGTCGGCTGGAAGGTTTGAATAAGACAAATCCAGATTCCCCCGGTAGATTGAGATATACTACCACACTTCAGTGCAGGTGGGGAGAATCACTGAGGCCCTTGACTTGTGCAACTACCGACCTAATTGCACTGCCGTCGTCGCTAGCCCGTCCTCCAGGCGAGGTGATCGTAACTGAAAGAAACACTCGTGATGTTTCATAAAACTTGATGTGAAGTTTGTTAGTTTTTTAACACAGTAGTTAGTATGTTGCTGTAAAGTAGGCAACGTTCAACTTAAAGCCATAGGTAGGGCCCAGTAGTTTTCGCGAAAAGATTTTTGCCCCACTTTGTTTCAGTGTCTAACGTGCACGCCTGCAGTTCAACTTCATGATTATTGGCAGAGTATTTTTGTGCAGAAATATTATTCATTTGACTGTGTCAATCAATGTACGGATAACTGTGACACAACACGTCTGTGATTTGCGGGTTTAACCTCCAGACGTTGTATGTTAAGGCATCAAATCACAGACCACTAAGCAGAGATGCAGGTGTGCACGTAAAGCACTGAAACAAAGTGCTGCAAAAATCTTTTCGCGAAAACTACCGGGTCCTAGCCATAGGTAATCGTTATGTTGCTACAAGACTTGTGATACATGTCCAATCCTTATTCGCAAAACTATTTGCAACTGTTTTCCTAAATTCTACAAAAAAAAAACAATATTATATCGGAAGACGTGTTTAACAATTCACTATACAGCTCAATACTACATTATTATAGAAAGCAAAGAAAAATTACGAAAAATATTTGTGATGCATAATCCTATGCAATAGTGAAACCGTTCGTTCAGGCATCCGAAACATGTAATGTTGCCAGAAAAAGGCATAAAGAAAATAAAGATAATTTTTCAAGCTAAATTAATATAGTAAAAGAGGTTTTTTAAACCCCGTTTTAACGCAGGTATTTTCTAACTTTTCAAACTAAGAAAACAACATAAAGAGACAGCGATCATCTTTTCCTGCCGAAGACTTCCCAATTTTTTTACTGTAATAATAATAATAATAAACATGTATTCTCCTCTTGTTCGTGTGTTTTCATTATTGTGTTTTGTGCCGTCACTACCGCGTCGGGTAAACGTTCCATCGCCTATGTTTTCTCTATCTCTCCTGAAAGTTTGTAACCGCTGTGTGTGTATGTATGTATATATATATATATATATATATATATAGCGCCCGTAAGGCGTTAATTTTTGAATACAGTAAAACATTTACACATAGTTAATTACTAACAATGTTACGATCATAACAACGAATTACAGGAAGATACATATCGGCTGAAAATGAATTAATAATTATGGATTTGAAAGTGTTCAGTTGATAGAGAATAGCCTATAGCAGTGGCGTGAGCGACGGCAAACAGTGTCGGGAATGTTGTCCTTGCATCAAGTTTCGCACTGAATCACCGTCGTGCAGCTGACGTTTCTCGAAGAGTGTGAGAGTGTGAAGCGCGTATGGCGCCTTGTGTTTCCCTATAAACTATCACATCACATGTCCAGTGGAACCAACCACGCTGTTTTCGCACTGCCAACGTATGTTCCCCCGATCCAAGCGTAACCAAATATTTTTTTTTTATTTAGTGCAACTCTGAAGCTGATTCGATGTTCGCAAGAAAGTTACCGCATCTTAAAAAATGGTATTCTACGAAACAATTCAACTACAAATACTGCAAATGTAAATAATTTTATGCAAGCGATACTGAAGCAAAAGACTGTTACAAACGTTGCTAAATATTTCCATCAGTAAAAAAAGCACGTAGTTACCACTGCAATTATTTTAGTGAAAAATGAAAGCTAAAATCCATTACGTGTTCCTGACATCGGGAAGGGTCAAATTGTGTATGAGAGAAGGCAGGGGTGAAAATTGGGCCGGCTGCTCGACTAGCGAGACATACCTGTCGTATTTACGACCCGAGGAATGGGTGAGGTGAGGGTGAGACGAGTGTGGAGCAGCGACGGAAAGAGAGGAGTTCCCAGAGAAAACCCGCCGGAAAACGGCAACGTCCGCCACGTTTCCCATACACGAAAAATCCGGGACCGAACCCGCAACGCATAGGTTGTAACGGGCATATTTCATATATGCTATAAAATGTAGTGATAAGCTACAATTTAAGACATTTCTCTTATTTTTTCTGTAAAGGCAATAGTTTCAATTAAGTGGATTCAACATTAATATTTATTACAGTGCGATGGTCAGAGGTATATATAGGTACGACGTACTCGTCAAACAACAAAGCCGTATGTGATACGCCATCCATAGTAATTAAAAACACCTAAAACTATCACTATCATTGTAACCTGCAAAGCGTCACTTGGCCAATTATGGTAATGTAATTAGCATAAGTTTGCATATGTTCATTATAGTTTTTGTGAGTAAGTACCCATCAATCTGGCGACCTAGAAGGCCAGCTGCAGCCTGCAACGCCACATGTGGGCTTTGGAGCCGAAAGAATAGCCCTTGTCCCCCCCTCCACCTTCTTCTTCTCTCTTTCTCTCTCTTTCTCTTCGCTCTTTCTTCCCCCGCTTTCTCCGGCACACTGGTAACGAAATACTTATTGTAATAATGTATTAACTAAGAGATGTCAATAATATTAAAAAGTAAGAAGATTATTTATGTATTTTAGTGATGTTAAAATGTACAACCTTATTTTGTGTAATAAACGTAGGCCGTTAATAGCGGACTCACGCATTCGCGGGAAGCAGTGTGCCTCTCTCTGATTGGCTGAGAGGAACTTCGTCACCTCCTTGTGCTCGGGGTGGGGAAGAGACGCAAGGCTAAGAGATGAGTACGCGGGATGCTGAGGGGAGACGCGAATATGTAAGCAAGCAAGAAACACGTGTTTAACTCCGGTGGGAAAGGGATAATTTCTTCGTCGTCGTCAAACTGCGCGGCGGTGGACAGCGTACTTAGGGGTCACCAGTCGAGTGGACTTTCGGCTAGTCGCGGCCGTTTCCCAAGTAACTTAACTCCGTCAATTATCTTTTTAACACTGGAAGAAAATACTTAATTGTTTCGCGAACATAAGTCGAAGTAGTTCAACGTCAACGGAATCTGCAACCCAAGGTGCGTGGGTTCGTCGGCAATTGTTTTATAATGAGAAATGTGAGTTTTCTTTAACTAGCTGGGCACATCATAAGTCTTTCATTAATCCATTTTAATTGTCGTAGAAACGGACGGAAGGAGATAAGGACAATAAAAATAATAAACGTAGCAAGGTGGAAGGCGATAAGTCTGATTCCTCAACCACCGCGGCATCTAAGCGTCGTTAAAATTACGTAAGATCGTTGTGATGGGACACCACCCTTCTTTCGCGTCTCAGACATGAAACATTTCTTAAGGTGGCAGCGTGCGAATGCCGCCATACGGCGTGCAAAGTTGTGCCGGGAATCTATTGTTCGAAAACCAACTAACGTACGTAATATCTGCTGACGACTTACGATACTAATCGAAAAACCTAACACGGGTTTATTTCCTTTTCAGGTCTTCTTGTAATATACAACGCGTATTTTCTCGCGACTGAAAATGGCGAACACTGGTAGTTTTGCCGTCTATACTTGGTATGAAGATCTTAGGGCAGAATCTTTCAGAAGGTAGAGGCGTTTACAGTACGCTTTTATCTTCAAGGTTACGCCACAGAATGATAGGGCCATAACTTAATGTCTTATAGATAGAGATGATTGTTTATTGCGGGAAAACTTGATTATTTGCTGGATTTCATCACACGCTCAGCTTATTTGATTATTGGTGACTTTCTCTTTTATATGGAGGTGTTGCTTTATTGCACTGAACCAATAAGAATCCCGCTATTGTAATATTTAATGTGAATGTCTGTTGTTGGTCTGCAGACAGCTACGTTGTGTCAGACGCACATTACCCAATGATAAGTTGCAAGGAACTACTCCGTTTTCAAGCGTATGTTGGCCCAAAATTTCTGCGCGATGTACCATCATTAGAGATGATGATATATCGCGAAAATGTTTGTGCCAAGATAGCCTTGAAAACACTGACACAACGTAGCTGTCTGCAGACCAATACCAGGCATCCAATATTACAATATCGGGATTCTTATTGGCTCAGTCAAATAGGACAACAGCTCCACGTACAAGCTAAAGCCAGTAATCTTCTGGTAAGCTGGACGTGTATTGAAATCCATCAAACAGTCAACTTTTCCCGCGA